>QKWP01000992.1:0-10829 GCA_003550325.1 Gigaspora rosea
GATAAACACTTGGAATCTTCTAATCATAAAAATAACTCTGCACTACAAAAATCTCAAAAAACTTTAACTCAACGTACCATTACTTTTAAAAAACCTTATGATGAAAAAGAACAATTCGTTCTTGATTTTGTAAAGATATTAGCTGAGGCTGATATACCTTTTGAAAAAATTCATCATTTTCAACCTTTTTTAAATAAATATTGCAAAAATGGTGTGTAAATTTTTTTTATTTTTAACAAATATAATTTAATTTTTTACAAGCATTAATTATTTTTATGTAATTATTTTTTTTTTTTGATAGGTGGTGCAGTTCCTGGAGCTAATCAAATTCGTGAAAAGTATCTTCCAATTTTGTTTCAATGTGAGAAAAAAAGACTTAAAAATTTGATAAATGAAAAAAAAATTTGCATTACAGTAGATGAGACAACAGATTCTTGTAGCAGGGCGGTAGTAAACATTTTGTTTAGTTTTTTTGATCAAACTTATTTGGTCAAAACAGATTATCTGCAAGCTGTAAATAAAACTACTATTTCTCAACTTGTTATTTCAACACTGTCTTATTATGAAGTTTCCTTTGAGAATGTAATTTTATTTATTTCAGATAATGCTTCATACATGTTAGCTGCATTCAATATTCTTTCTCTTTTGATGCCCAAATTAAGCACAATCCATGTTTCGCTCACATACTTAATTTAATAGGAGAAGTTTGGATTGGATATAAAAATTTTAAGCTTCTTGATTCCACTATTGGTTTAATTAAAACAACTTTTACATATTCTCTAGCTAGAAAACGACGATGGATTTCTTTTTTTCTTTAAATGGTCAATCGGATCCCACGCTTCCACCATTACCTGTAAAAACAAGATGGAATACATGGTTTAATTTTGCATTTTGGATTTGTAATCATTTTAAATTTTTAGATGATTTTTATTTTAAGGAATCCGAAATAGGCAATGATAGTACTGCAATTTCAGAGTTAGTAAAGGTTTTTGAAAACCGCGATAATTTGTTTTATTTACAATTTATTCTTTATTTTATTACTTATAATACACAATTGTAAGTAATTACTATGGTATTAATATGTATTATAACTAATTAATTATATATTTGCTAATTAAATTACTTATTAAAATTTATAGATTGGTTAGTAGTCTTGAATTTTTCAAAATTCGTAATAAGCCAGTAGCACTGTTTGTTGCAGATAGGTTAGAGCAAGTATGTGCTCATCTAAATTCAGGTCGTTAAGTGCTACCAAAATCGAATGAGATGGTTGATCTTTGCTAAACATATCAATATGATGTATTTTCATACGATACAATCTTTAAAGAAGTATTTCAAATGGCATATGAGAAATTTAACAAACATATTCATAAACATTCTGCACTTTTAATTTTCAAAGCATTTCGTTGCTTTGATCCCCGATATATACAAGCCCAAACTGATCGACGCAATATTACAGAATATAAAGCGATTAAGAAATTAGAAAATCCGTCAAATAATCTTCTTAGCGAATGGGCAATTTATGCAGGGTTGTCAGAAATATTTGGAGAAAATTTTGATTTGGATAATTATTGGCGTGAGAAAATGGCTTTGTTACCAAATATTAGCAAAGTTGCGTTAGTTTATATTTGGTTACCGGTTTCAGGAGTGGATGTTGAACGTAGCTTTTCAGCTTATAAGCGAATTTTGGCAAATAATAGACATGCTTTATCAGAAAATTCGATTAGAATGTTGAATTTTTTAAATTTTAATAAATAAATGGTATTAAAAATATAGATTAAAAAAAATGCATCCTATTTATTTATTTCATATAATTTTAAAATCATTTCGCACACATCGCATAATTGACCTGATCGCATCGCATAATTCACCTTATCGCATCGCATAATCCTGGACACCCTAATCCGGATAAACCGAATAACCTAGCTTATTGCATGGGAGGACCCCGGACATCTATGATATAGTCGTATTTTTTTTTTAGCAAATTGGACCAAATTTGGTTAAAGGTCCAATAGCAAATTAAGGTCAATTCAGATAATAGTTCCATTTTTAGTTTTGTCAAAATGATCGAATTTTCATATCTTCATATTTATTTTTTGTCGAATTATCCCTTTTTTGGAAGGATAAGTATTAAAAATTTATGATTTCCTGTAATAATTAGCTATCAAAATATATAATTTTTAAAAAAGATTTATCAAAATCTGACTACAAACAGGTTTCGTGCTTTTGATTAGTAACACAGGGTTAATAAATGTTTATTACACTCAATGTCATAACCTAGAGATTTGTATTATTATTTTATACTCGCTTTATCTATTGCTTTGTTTTCTACTTTCTTACGCCTGTCTATTCCTTAATAGTTACTTCGACCACGTTCCTTTCCAATTAGGCACTGCGATACTATTAGGATGGTGACATATATTACGTAATATAATTTTACTATACTCCCTACCCCCCTCCCCCCTATATAAGAGAAATTTGATTGGCTATTATGAATTTCTATATTTAACGTAAGATTTTAGAGACCCCCTTCCCTCCTAAAATATTACATAATATCTGTCACCACCCTTACTTGTTACAGGTTTTATTTACTAGAAAATCAAAGGTGGGTTTGATCTCTAAGATTGAATCTTATAATTATTTACTTTCTTATGCACGATTACATAATTGACTATTAGGCCACGCATATAAAAAAGGTTATTTTATAATAATATATATAGTATACTGTATATAGTTTATACTATTAAGTATATATTTATACAGTACTTATTTAACTACAAAATTAGTGGTCGTCTAAAGTAGAGCTTTGACCTGGGTCAGAAGATAGTAACCCGGACGGGTCAGGTATTGACCCAGGTCAACGGGTCATGCAAACAATTATAAAATTTTTTGCTTTTTCCAATTGAATTTTATAATCCTATGACGCAAGATTAAATAAATGTTATCATTAAGTGTTACGGATCATAATGAAATCAGATTAAAATGAATATGGGTTCTCTAAAACCCATATATACTTGTTTAATATAAACTCTACTTTAAAACTAACCTTTAACCTTAACCTCTAACCTTAAAAAATGTGCACAAACCATATTTAATTTTAATCTGCTTTCACTTTAATCTGCCACAATAAATACCCTAGTTACACAGATCAAAATAAGTAATTTATTTTTTGTTAATCAATTTTTAGTTTTTTTTTTTTAGTAGCCTTTTTTTTTTTAGTGTCGAATTCTCTGGAGTCTTGACGTCTTCGTTTCTAGGTGCCCTTCTTTCGCTAATGTTGTCACGCTGGAGTCGTCGTTTGTCGGTGCTGTCAGTTTGGTTGATTGTGGTATTAGTATTCTGGTTTCGCCGTCTCGTTCTTGTTAGTGGGTTGTCTTTTTTCTGTTTCATAGAGAGTATCTTTAGTGTCGCTATTTCATGAAGCAGTGTTATTTCACGGGTATTATCTTTAGCGCTGCTATTTCACAGGTGGTCGACCGGTATCGCTATAGCCACTTTGTGTTGGTATGTAGAGTTCCTCAAATTCAAATCAAATCAAATATTGGATCAATTTGAATTTGATCAAATCAAATTGACCCTGATTTGAATTGATTTGATTCAAATATTAGAATTTGAATTTGATTTGAGTTTGAATTTTTAATAGTAATTTTCAAATCAAATCAAATATTTGTCAAATCAAATCAAATATGGCCATATTTGAATTTGATCAAATCAAATATAGTCAAATTTGAATTTGAATTTGATCAAATATTTGATTCAAATATTTGAAGATCAAATCAAATTGCGGAACCCTATTGGTATGTATGTCTTGTTTATAGTTTGTATGTTTCTTTGGTGATTAATAGCGAGTTTCAATTTCATGAATAGCACGGCTGACGGTAAATTTCTTCGACATAGGTGGCATTAAGTCATGACACGTTTCTATTTCTTGGCAAATATAGGGCTTTCTTCGTAATGCAGTGGCTTTTAGGTTGGAATTAGGGTTAAAGAGTAGGTTGAAGCTAAAGTAATGTTAGCAGTTAGGGTAATGGGTTAGGATAGGATTGGTAGAATATGATATGTAATTTGGTTAGTATGACAAAATGTTTGTAACGACGTTTTAAATACTTTTGCAATGCAACAAAATAAATATATAAAATTTATAGATTGTAATAAATAGATACTATAATGATAAATAAATATATATCGATATAAACTAATTTAAAGATATATTGTGCTAAAACTGTTTGATTTATAATAATTGGCAATTAGTAAATATTAGCGAAATAATCATTCGGTTAATTTTTGTCAGGTTTCGCGGCAATAAAGTGAATTTTTTATGATCACAACTCGGACACTGAGTCCGTCAAAAATAGCTCGGGTATTGAAAATTGACAACACTACCACTACCTATAAACATAAATTGCGCAATATGTGTTTTTGTCTATTTGAATTCTGACCCGTTTGACCTGGGTCAGAGCAACTTTCGACCCGTGACCCAGGTCAAAGCTCTAGTCTAAAGCTGTATTCATTATATGACATAGAGCCAATATGATTGTTTATTTTAATCGATACGGATCAGCCCAAAAAGACAAAAACAGCGAAAAAAAAGCGAAAGTTGCAAAAATACAAGAAACAACAGTCTAAACCCATCTTGGTGCATTAATAAAAAATGTCGGGGGACAATTTTACTATAAAACATGCTCTAACTCTAACCCAAACTAACCCTTACCCTAACTTTAATTAAAAAACCAAAAACACGTGACTGGACACAGTTTTAAACGTCACTCAAAATTAGCCAATCATATTTATAATAGTGATTATAACTTATATAATTATTTGATTATTTATTATTTTTTTTGATAACCCTTTTGTTGTCACTGGTGCGTAGTTGGATTTGTTTTATTTGTTTTTTTTAATTCTTTCTTCTTTGCTAACTTTTACTAACTCGCACTAACTCTTTTTGCAGTAATGTCATCATTATTTTCGAGTGTAACTGGACCTTCGGGTGAGTATGGATCTTTTTTTTGTAGTTTTAGTTCTTTCTTCTTTATAACCTCCACTAACTCTTCTTCGTTGTAAAGTCATTGTTGCTTTTAGTATTAGTTGAAGTGAAAATAAACCTTTGGGTGGGTATGGTTCGTTACTGGTTCGTTCTACTACTGTTCTACTGATTACTAGTTTTTTTTATTTTTTCTTTTTTACTAACTTCTACTAACTTTCTTTGTTAGGTTTCCAGTAATGTCGTTATCACTTTCGGTGCGTAGTCAGAATGGAAATGGACCTTTGAGTAGGTATATTTCTTTTTACTATCGCTTAATTTTTTTTGTTGCATTTTAGTTTTTCTTTACTAACTTCCACTATTTTTTCTTTGTTAGGTTTCCGGTAAGCGAAATGGAATTGGACCTTTAGGTGGATATGGTTCATTCTATTGTCGCTTGATTTTTTTTGTTGTACTTTAATTCTTTCTTTTTTACTAACTTCTACTTTTTTGTTAGGTTTCTGAAACGTCTTCATCACTTTTGGTGCGTAGTTGGAGTATAAATAAATTATTGAATGGGTATAGATCTTTTTGTTATTGATTTTTTTTTGTACTTTAATTCTTTCTTTACTAACTTCCGCTAACTTTTCTTGATTTTCGGTAATATTATTGTTGCTTTTGGTGTGGAAATGGACCTTTGGTGGGTATGGTTTATTCTACTTTACTGTCTATTGATTTTTTTGTTGTACTTAACGTCCACTAACTCTTTGTCAGGTTTCTGTAACGTTGTCATTGTTTTTAATATATAGTTAAAGTGTAATGTTTCTTTGGGTGGGTATGGTTTGCTTAATTTTTTTTTTCTTTAGTTCTTTCTTACTAACTTCTACTGATTCTTCTTTGTCAGGTTTCCAGTAACGTTGTCGTCACACTCGATACATAGTTGGAATGAAATTGGATCTTTGTGTAGGTATAGTTTATTTATTGTTGCTCAATTTTTGTTATACTTTGTTTCTTCTTTACTAACTTCTGATATCTTTATCAGATTTTTAGTAACTTCATCGTTGTTTTCGGTACATAGTTGAAGTAGAATAACCTTCAGATGGGTTTATCTCTTTTAATTGTTTGGGTTAATTTTTTTTTTAGATGCTCTTAAGTAGTTGTTTGGGTTGGGAGTAGTGGTCGTACCCTAAAGTATTGTAACCGGTTAACTGTTAGGTTATCCGAATAACCGGATTATAAAATTGACTATCAGGTTACACAGTTAGAATACCCAGTTAATCTAAGAGATAATATAATAATATAGGGTAAAATATATATGTTGTGTACGTATATCTCTGCGTTAGATTGAGATATTAATCTGATACATGACATATACCAAAACAAGTTTTTGATAAAATGCGAACATAGTATGTAACTTGTTAATGAAATATGATGAACCTGTACCATAGATTCCTGAAAATAAGCTACTCCGAAAATAAGCAACCTCCTGATTTTTTTCAAAAATCTCAAAAAATGTATTAGCAGTTGCTACATATAAACCATTTTTTTTACTAAGTAAACTTCAAAAAGTTGGATAAGTAAAGTTGTTCAGCGCATAAAAATACATTTACAGTAAAAACTTGGTATCATTTGGACAACTTTTTATTAGTACGTTTTCAATTTTTCTAAAAATTTAATATTTCGAAAATAAGCAACCCCTCGTTTTTTCGTGTAATTTTTTGGCCAAAAAAGGTTGCTAATTTTCAGAAATATATGGTATTATTATAAATCAGACTTTTACAATTCGCTAATATGTAAATGTAATTAAACATTGAAATTATAGTAATAAATATGCAGTTTTTAATAATATAATTTTCGGCCAGTATATCGTTTCGGTATAATCTTAAATTGGCTGAAAATTTTATTATCGAAAACTGTATATTTATTACTAAAAAATAATTATCGAAATTCGGCTATGATCACAAAATTCATACTAATTGTAAGTATCTGAATTCAATACAAAATATAATCATCTATGTAATAGATATTACACGGGCTGTTGTGAATATCATGAGTTAACACGGCGAAGCCGTGGTAACACATGATGTTCACAGCGCACGTGTAATATCTGATATATTTCACGGTTCCTATGCCCGTAACGTTTCTGATTAAAATTTTTAATGATGATGTCATACCGTGTAAAAATTTTTGATATCTTTACGGTATTACATCATCATAAAAATATCATCAGAAATGTTCACGGGAGAACATTAGGGACCGTGGAATATATCACAGTTAATCAACGTTTCAATATTATACTTTCTGTATAAATGCGAAATAACTTCCAAAAGTGTATTTTCGAATTTTGATCGAATTAAGCTTAATTAAACAATGCCCTTAGGCGTTATTTTAGTTATCATTCATTCTTGGTTTAGTATGACTGCAACAAACTATAAATGGTTTACTGTATTGTTTAATTAATTCTGTAATTTGATTGGACAATATCTAATCATATGATATCCGGATATTACCCAATATAACCGTTATTCTTTTATTTCAACAGAATATAAAACCAGTTATTAGATTTTATTTAAGGTTATACCCTTTGGGTAAAGAGTTACTCAGGTACGACCCCTAGTTGGGAGGTTGTTGCCTTGTTAATGCATTACGGTTTGGTTCGTCTGCCGAGTTGGGAGGTTGTTGCTTTGTTGATATGTCGTGGCTTGGTTCATCCACCGTTCTGGTGATAGATTTGGTTGTTACGGTATATGTCTTGGGTAGTCATAAAATGCAATATTTAAATACAGAAATATGTGTAAATGATAGTTATATGATATTTTTAAATATTTTTTTTCTAATATGTATTATGATATTATATAAAAAACCAGTATTGAAAAAAAACCAGTATCGAAAAAAAACTAGTATTGATTTTCAATTTGCTTGCATATTATTACATGGATGTGTTTATCTGTCTTCTATATGAGGTTTTCGCTTCTAGTACAATGATATTATCAATGATGAATCATGATTTGATTGCTAATAATAGCAATTATATGAATTTCTGCCTATAAATTAAAAATTATATTTTCTCTAGAGATAATGCAAAACTTAATTACGGCCTATATAAATCTGGATGTAATAATTTAATTTTTAGCAAATTAGGCTAAATTTGTATATAATAATTGAATTTTTAGCAAATTTACTTAATTTTAGGGGTAGCAAAAACCTTCAAATTTATGCAGATCATTTATAACCTATATTAGAGATGTTCAGGGTCCTTGCACAGGTCTTATATGATAACCCGTGCTTTTTTTATTTCTTATTGGCATGGGATTGTTACGTTAGACACCGTGCAATAAGATATGATATGTTGAATAACCCATTATACACACAGATTCATGTTTAAATCCCATGCCTTTGGCATGGAATATGAACCCGTGTGTTACTGAATTATTCACTACAACCCATACAATAACTATAAACTATAAATTATTTGCCATGATGTATATAAATAATCATTTCATTCGTGTTAATTTGGTCTACAAATCAAGACTATAAATGCTTACCACATTGTCGCGAAATAACATGCAGGGTATAATTTCAAAAATTGGACTAAATTAAGCCTAATTCGGGCCATTACTCTAAATAACCTGTGGGCATTATTTTGCAACAATATAGTATATACCATTATTGCATTTGGCGTGTAGTATGAATCTATTTATTAATCAGCATTATTTAAACAACACAGGTCAAAACGATGCACATCGGTATAATATCGAGTACCCGATATGTATACTATATATATATGATATGTGACCGATATGTGTAGGATATATTTATACACATACCCGATATGTGTAGAGTTCATGCAGAATATCGGACACATATCAGACACATATAGTACACATATAGTATACATGCCATAAACATGCCGTATACATATCACATATATAAATTCTGTAATGCATCATGTATCCAATATATATTATAGGGTACCCGATATATGTAGAGTTATGTAGAATATCGGACACATGTCGAACACATATAGTACACATATAGTATATATGCCATATATATATCAGGTATATATCGCATATATAAATTCTGTAAAAATATAATATTACTACTTTATTTTAATTTTAATTTATTAAAAATATACATACTAATTAAGTCATTTAAAATTTTTTATTTATATAATATAGATAACAAGCATTTAAGCATTTACTTTTAATTAATACAATTATACAATTAATACAAAATTAACAAGAATCCAACGAACTAACCTTAATCACATAATTTATACTAAAAAAAATCTAATGCTAACTAATATGCCCTAACCCTAACTCTAAAATAATAATTTTAATTAATATATATGCTAGCAAATTGCCAATTTGCTATTCACAATATTAGCAACTACATATATATTAATTAAAAATAAAATATAAAAAATAAATATAAAAAGAATTTAAAATCAATGATTTCATGGTGAGCCGGAAGATAAAGACATATAAAAAATATAAGCCAGCAGACTTAGCAAGATAGTTATCCATCACATTCGTATGGCTAGAGCTTGCCAGAGGTTTTACTACTTATATTTATACCGTCTACAATCATATATGGATTTTAAATTCAATTAATATATATGCTAGCAAATTGCCAATTTGCTATTCACAGTATCAGCAACTACATATATATTAATTAAGAAAACTAACAAGGTACCCAAGGTAAAATCTACAAGACATCCCAAAACGCACCAAGCAACGTTGAAGTCAGCGACAAAAACACCTGAGACAACCACGAACTCGCACAGAGAGCACCCAAGAAAACTGACATGGCACCCAAAACGAAATCTATGACAAGGAACCCTGAAACACACCCGAAGCAATGTCGAAATCGGCGACAAGACACCACGTAGTCATACAAGAAACGTCCAAAACAACTAACAGGCACCCAAAACGAATCTCTAAAACGTATGCAATCACGAAATCACTCGAAGACCTAAAAAAAAGAACTAAAGAGTAGTATTTAGAACTAGGGCGTGTCAACAAAAATATGACGAAAAAGAAAAAACACCAATGCTGCCAGCGACGAATAATACACTGAAATGGTCGACACCAACGACGAAGCACCGACTAATGACTCCAACGCTGAAATCCGAAACTGAAAAACGTGAAAGTTAGCATTAGAAACACGATAAAACTAACGACGCTAACAACGAAAGAAATGCACGCACCGAAATGGACGACACCGAGCGAAAGAAGTTGCAAGAAGTTGCTCTGAAATGGACAGCACTAGCGACAAAGATAGGTGGCTCCAAACTGGACGACGCCAATGACAAGGTTATTTTCTGAGAAGTGTAACGGGAAAATAACAAAAATAAATTAAATAAGATAAGTTATAATATAATTTAAAAAAAAAACTTAAATTCATAATAAATATGATATGATAATAGTAATAGTAATAAATAGAAAAAAGTAATAAATATGAAAAAAAAATATAAATATATATAATAAAAAAAAATCACGTGAAGATCTAATCTAGATCCACCAAAGACGAAAAAAAATAAAAGTAAATAATATAAAAATAATATAAAAGTAAAAAAAATTAAAAAATATTAAAATAAAAAAAAATTTAAATAATAATTAAAAAAATAAAATTAAATAAATAAAAAATAAAAAAAAAATTAAATAAAAAATCACTTAAAAAATCATTTTAAAATAAAAAAAAATTAAAAATTATTTAAATAAAAATAAAAAAAAAGCGAAAAATTATTATAAAATAAAAAAAACGATTTTAAAAATAAAAAATTAAATTATTAAATAAAAATAGAAAAAAAGTAAAAAATTTTAAAATTATTATAAAAAAAAATAAAAAAAAACGATAAAAAAAA
>QKWP01000992.1:14418-28342 GCA_003550325.1 Gigaspora rosea
AAAAAAAAAAATCAATAAATATGATATAAAAAAAAAACCGTGTAACTGGTGGTTTCTTTTGGTTACTGTACGATGCAGACGATGTAGATCTGATTAATCGATTAATCGATTAATTGATTAATTGATTAATCGATTAGTTGATTAAAAATTTTCAACTAACTAATCGATTATGATTTTTTGCCCGATTCGTAACACTAATCCGAATACTAGTATAAATATTCAAACTTCAAACTAGTTTGACAAACTTAGGACAGAACCAAACAGAACTCTTAACTGAGTTTGAGTCTGGTTCGAAGTTTGAAACTAGCAAAATTTAGAGTTCGAGTTCGGTTCGATCCCGGATCGGATCCGAACCGAACCGAACCCGAACCGAACATAGGAGCACTATCTACGTTTATAGATGGACACCCTCTTTCTTGAATAATTAAAGGATTTTTTATTGTTGATGTAATTTTTGAATTGCTTGATTGTAATTTATTAATTGTTTCAACTTTAGAGATAAATATTTCATTAAAAAAATTATATTAAGTTGTAGCTATTGTAGGATTTTGTGTTGTAAATCATTGCACTTTTTGTAATAATCAAGTTAATATATACTGTTAATTTTGATCAAAGTCAAAAATACAATATAATTATTAATATTTTCTTTTTTACTTGGATTTTTTTTCATCAGTTATAAAAGAGACTATTTGGAAGCTCTTCTAAGTTTAATTGCATTGTAGTTTAAAAAATATATCAATATATAAATCCAAAAAATTGTGTATATTTGCATGAATATATAAAATAATCAGATCTAGTATTATATTTTATAATTCTTTTACTTGCTTTTGTTTCATATCTTTGAACTTTAAAAACAGACTTAGTGCCATTTATTTATTATAAAAATTATTTATAAGTAATTTTAAATAACAAAATAATTATAAAAATATTCTAAATTGTATTACTTTGCAATATCTTTGCATTTATACATAAATGATTGCATTAATTGCTTTTGAGTTTTTTTTAAAAGCATAAATAGTTAAAATAGAAGCAGCTTAATATTCAAATATACTTGTAGTTTTATAGATAATATTAAAATTGTTTTGTTGGTATATTTGAAATTCTGTTTTTTTATTTTGTGTATCTAGTGCTGATTGAAATGCAGTTATAAATATAGTACATCAGCAAATTTATAATAGCGTAAGCTTACGTAAGGTCTTACGAACCGTAATATAAGCAAAATATTATGTAATATATTTGCAATATTTCGAAATATCAATATTTCGAAATATTACGAAAGTAATTTCGAAATATTTCGAAATATATTACGAAATATTTCGAACCCTTTCAAAATATGTTACGAAATATTTTGAACTCTTTCAATTATTTTAGGACTAGGAAACCAAGCTGGATCAGTAGATCTGTAACCTGGATCACGCATTAGACTGATTTTTCGAAATAGTTCAAATAGTTCGATGATGTTCAAATTCTGTATTACAAGATCAGATTAGATCTTTTGTTTATAATTAAATCTTTTATTTTGTTTTTTTTCGCTTTTTTATTTTCGTTCCTTTTTGTTCCTTTCATTCCTTTTCGTTTCATTTTTTGTTTTCATTTGTTTTTTTCATTTTATTTTATTTATTTATTTTTTAATTTTTTTTATTTTATTTTTATTTCGGCACTTTACAAGAAAAACAAACACTTTTTGAAACCTTGCGCATGCCAACTATGACTTCTGACACATTCAAGAACACACCCCAGCAATTTCTAAAACGCTTCTTTGGAGAAATGGAGAAATGGTCACAAGTTTTCGCAAGTTTTCGCAAGTCTTCGCAAGTTTTGCAAGTTCTTGCAAGGCTTTGCTTCATTTATTTTTTTGTTTCGTGTTTTTTGTTTTTGTTTTTTTTTGTTTATTTTTAAATTTTTTTTATTAATTTATTTCATTTCGGCACTTTACGAGAACAGAACCCTTACTTCCTAGCACTTTGCAAGAAAACCAACCTGGACTTTTTCGGCACTTCGCGACTTTTTTGAAATTTTAGAATTTGCAAGAACGTGAACAGTATTTGCAAGTTTTTGCAAGTTTTTGCAAGTTCTTGCAAGGTTTCGCTTTATTTATTTTTCATTTCATGTTTTTTGTTTTTGTTTTTTAGTTTATTTTTTAATTATTTTAATTATTTTTATTTTGGCACTTTGCGAGAAAAACTAAAACTTTTCGAAACCTTGCGCATGCCAACTACGACTTTCGACACTTTCAAGAACACATACCAGCAATTTCTAAATTTTCAAGAATGCTTCTTTAGAGAAATGGGCGTAAGTTTTCACAAGTTTTCACAAGTTTTCGCAAGTTTTCGCAAGTTTTTGCAAGTTTTTCAAAGTTTCGTTTCATTTATTTTGTTGTTTGTGTTTTTTGGTTTTGTTTTTTTGGTTTATTTTTAAAATTTTTTATTAATTTATTTTATTTCGGCACTTTGGAGAAACCAAAACTTTTCGAAACCTTGCGCATTTCAACAACGATTTTCAACACTTTCAAGAACACACCTTTAACAATTTTAAATTTTCAAGAATGCTTCTTTAGAGAAATAGTACAAGTTTTCGCAAGTTTTTGCAAGTTTTTGCAAGTTCTTGCAAGGTTTCGCTTTATTTTTTTTTGTTTCCTGTTTTTTGTTTTTGTTTTTTTTAGTTATTTTTAAATTTTTTTTATTAATTTATTTTATTTCGGCACTTTGCGAGAAAAACAACAACTTTTCGAAACCTTGCGCATTCCAACAACGACTTCTGACACTTTCAAAAATGATAGAAAACAAAGAAGCGAAGATAATAGCTAACTGTGGGGCAGTGTTGTCACTTGGACGTGTCCATACTATGTTTTTTGTCCAACGTCCAAGATTGTTCAAAATCGTCCAAGTCTATGTCCCATGTTTAACTAATCAATAAAGTAATTTAATTATATATTTTTTTAGGTGCTGGACTCATTGGTGAAAAAATTAAAATAGATTATCTTAATAAAATTTAAAGCAATTTTAATTTAAAAAATGTCCAAAGTGTCCAAAAAACATACAAGTGACAACACTGCTGTGGGTGAGCGAAAATAAGTATATAGGGCTAGTTTTTTGTATATAGTAATAGAATTAGATACAACGAAGTGCGAAAGTAGTTTAAAATATTTGTAATAATGTAAAAATAATATGTAATATATAATAAAGTATGTAATATTAATTAAAAATGTATATTTAATAAATGTAAAATATAATATATAATAATAAATAAAAAAATAAAAATTTTATATTAAATTGCGAAACCGTGCGAAATATTGCGAAAACCTATAAAAAAGCATGATTATGTGAATATGTATATTGTTTATTTATTTTTTAAAAAATTTTGAAAATTTGTGAAAATTTGCAAAATATTGCGAAACAATGCGAAAATATCAAAATATTACCATCTGCGCGCATTAGTTTATTGATCTGCATGAGTACGCGACCCCTATAAGGCAGTGTTGTCATTTGGACATTTTTTGGACATTTTGGACATTTTTTCAAATTAAAATTACTTAAAATTTTATTAAGATAATCTATTTTAATTTTTTTACCAATGAGTCCAGCACCTAAAAAAATATATAATTATATATTTTTTTAAATTACTTTATTAATTAGTTAAACATGGGACATAGGCTTGGACGATTTTGGACAATCTTGGATGTTGGACAAAAAACATAGTATGGACACGTCCAAGTGACAACACTGCTGTAGGGGGGTAATTTGCATTTTTTTTATTTGCAATATATTTCGAAATATTTTGAAATAATAACCGTAATATTACCGTAATATAGCGTAATATATTGCGTAATATGCCGTATCAATCGTAAGATTTTCGTAATATTATGAGCTGTAATATCTTACGTAAGATTACGTATATATAATTCGCTGATGTAAGAGAAGTATTTACATCTAAATAACCTTTTATTATATTATTTATAGATTCTCTGCATTGTGTAGTTGTTATATCTGCTATAAATATATCACTATTAAAACATGTAGCACATTTTTCTTTTGTTTTTTTCATAAAAGATAAATAGATTACTGCTAATAAATATGATGTTTTAAGTACAGTCAGATCTTCTTATAGTCATACTCCATATAGTCACACCTCTATTTAAATCCCCAATTTTGTGCGACAGATTTAAAATATAGTAAAAACTTCATTATAGTCACAAATCACTTATAATTACTATTACCATAAAAATTTGATTTTTTACCAATTTTATTAATAAAAAACCCTTACTATAGTCACCTATTTTTAACTAAATATAGATTATAAAATCTGATTGGCCAATATTTATATTCATGTATATTTAAAATTATTTATTAAAGCTTCTTAAAGGTTTGACAGTAAATAACTTTTGATCCAATGACCTAATTTAAATGAAACAACTACCAAAATGTTCATCTTAATAAGACGATTCTAATAAGCCCAAATCATTAAAATTGAATTACACGCTCCTAAGATCATTAAGGATTTGTATTATTTACATGTTTAAGAATTGATTAAATTTAAATATCTGAGTAAAAAATCTTTAATAATTTTAGCAATTTGTAATTAAATTTGGATAATTTTGAACTCTTTGGAATTGTTTCATTAAGTCAAACACTCTGGTAGTTGTTTTATCCAAATTGGGCCACAAGATTAAATTTTTAAATAATATTTCAAATATGCACAAATATATTATTTATTGGCCTTTTGTCATATGACTATGATGAGTTATTTTATTTATAGTTACACCTCTATAATCACCAAAATAGGGTGTGATGGACTTGGTGATTATAAAGAGGTCCAACTTTATTATCAGCAAATTTATAATAGCGTAATCTTACATAAGGTTTTACGAACCATAATATAAACAAAATATTTTGTAATATATTTTGAAATATTTTGAAATATCAAATTTTCAAAATATTTCAAAATATATTGTAAATTATTTCAAATTCTTTCAAAATATTTTAGGGCTAGAAAACCAAGCTGGATCAGTAAATCTATAATCTGAATCACATATTAGACTAATTTTTTAAAATAATTCGAAATAGTTCGATGATGTTTAAATTCTGTACTACAAGATCAGATTAGATCTTTTGTTTATAATTAGATTTTCTATTTTGTTTTTTTGCTTTTTTGGTTTCATTTTATTTTTTATTTTCGTTTCATTTTTTGGTTTCGTTTCATTTTTTTTGTTTTCATTTGTTTTTTTCAATTTTTTTTTATTAATTTATTTTTTAATTTATTTTTATTTTGATACTTTACAAAAACACTTTTGCAAGAAAACAAACAACTTTTCAAAATCTTGCGCATGCCTACTTAGACTTCAGATACTTTCAAGAATATCAAAAATACTTTTTTAAAAAAATGATTTAGTTAGTCACAAGTTTTTGCAAGTTTTTGCAGGTTTTGCATTATTTTTTATTTTAAAATTTTTTTTATTAATTTAATTTATTTCAGCACTTTGCGAGAACATATCCTTTACTTTCTGGCACTTTGCAAAAAAACCAACCCAGACTTTTTTGGCACTTCTTGACTTTTTTAGCATTTTGTAAGAAATATTAACTTAGCTTTCGCAATTTTTGAATTTGCAAAAACACAAACTCTTACTTAAGAGAAATGAAGATTTGGCGCTTTGTTTATTTTTTTTTATTAGTTTGTTTACACTTTTTTTTTTACTTATTTTTTTAATTTTTATTTTAGTTTATTTATTCCTAATTTCTTTGACACTTTGTGACTTTTCTTGGCAATTTGCAAGAACACTAACACTTCTGAGAAATGTTTTTTTTATTTTTTTTTTACTTTGAAGTATTTAGAAAAGAGAGTGAAACAAAGATTATAGCCAAAACAAAAGAAATAGTCAAAGCAAAGATGCTAAAAAACAAAGAAGCAAAGATAATAGCTAACTGTGAGGTGAGTAAAAATAAGTGTATAGAGCTAGTTTTTTGTATATAGTAATAGAATTAGATGTGACAAAGTGTGAAAGTTGATTAAAATATTTGTAACAATATAAAAATAATACTATATAATAATGTAATATATAATAAAGTATATAATATTAATTAAAATTTTTTTTTTAAATTTTGTAACATGTCTTATCTTTATTAGAGCATTATATACAAGCTACATAATACAAAGTTCTAACAGTAATAATAAACATAAACCCGGTTTTCTACAAATGAGTGCCCAAGTCAGCTACTGTACTAAAATTGGTTTGTTCATACTCAAGTGTGGTCTTCCCCAACAACAAAAAGTATAGTACCGCCTGGCTTCAAATACCAACTACAGAATCTATTCCACCTAAAAACTTTTTCTTTGAGCTTTTTATAAAAAAGAATAAAAAAAGGAAAAAGATTAGGGCGCCTACTTTTATCACCTGATTTCAGTTTATTAGTAGCCCTTACCCCCCCCTAGAAAATCAGGTGATAAAAGTAGGCTCCCTTAAAAGGGTGACAATATCTAAACAAATAACCAAAAGAACCAACCAAAAATATGACCAAAAGAAAAGAAAAAATAATAAAAAGAAAAAACTAAAGAAAAAGCAAAGAAAGAATAGAAACTGTAGATGCTAGCATGTCTAATATAAACAATAAAAATTATATAACACTACAAGACTAAAGCCTATAGGAGTATTATATATACATATATAGAAAAAAAAACTGAAACTAAAACTAGAAAAAAGATAAGAAATTTTTTTACGTGCTCTTCTAGATTCCTAATACGTCATTTATTGTTTATTCGTATATAGCAACCAAAATTAACTTGTGGCGCTATCAGTTCCAGACTGGGACCAGTTCCGATTTGAAAGAAGTAAACACTGCTGATTTTTTGGAAGGGGTAAGCCAAGATTCCCACTTTTTGGTAAAAATTTTGAAAAAATCCAAAGGGAAGTAAGATGACGCTCGAAAGAAATTTAAAGGAGAAGGTATTGTCAGAAAACCTTATTTTTTTGTTGTTTTCTATCGTTTTACTACAGATACTTTGTTGACGGAAGAAAAATATTGTTTTAATCCCTATCAAAATTTCTTGTACAAGGGCTCCACCTTCTGCCAGTTATCTTGTAAACGTATGCTTTTGGTTTGTATAAGCATGGCGGACATTTGATTTGATTGGCTCAAAGATCCCTGAGTTACACAACATAAATAAAAATTTTTAAAGTAACTCTTACTATGATAAACCATACCGTTAATTGGCAACTCGTGGTTTCACATAATAATTTTTTCTTAAAACATCTTATAGTATTTTTTACTTTTTTGCACGTCTATAGTGAAAAAAAATCAGTATAGATCATTTGCACTAATGACTTTGCTTAAAGAGCAAATTTTGGAAAGTAATATACAACAAATGAAGTAATAAGCTTTTCAAATTTGAAAAAAATTTAAGTGAGAACTAACTAACATGGATTTTTTTCTAACAAGGGAAAAACTTTGGCCACTTTGAGAAGAAGATGAGGTAAAATAGTCATTGTGGAGTATAGCAATAGTGACGTTTTTTTTTTAGCCAGATGTAGCACACTTGTAGAAATAGTACAATAGTTAGATTCTGAATATAGTACATAGTATAATATATATATAGTTAGATTTAAATATAGTATGTATGTATTTCTTTTAAAACAAGTTTAGAAATTAATAAACACTTTAAAAGAGTTTAGTATATACTTGAAGAGCAAGCATAGATATAAAGTTATATTGGGATATTAAAAAAAAGCATTAATATTATTTAATAATTTTGAGGTATTATAATTAATTCATAAATATACAATATTATTAATTAGGGGGCTTCCAGAAATTACATAATAATTTTTTTTACTAATAAATTTCAAAATTTTACTCCACTCACCTACACCTGATACTCTATTAGCCAATCAAATTTTATATACCAGAAACGAATGCAATGAGTGTATACCAGGAACGGAGTGATGCATATCACGTAGTGATGGTTATAGGATGTGCCAGGATGGCGTGGCTCCGCAAAATCTTGGATCTGATTGGTCCACGTGATACTATACATCACTTGGTGCTTAATTTTCACCTGTCTATTGTTGCATGGACCATGTTGAAATTTGATTTTCACCTGTCTATCATCGAATGCTAATTCGAGCGCCTAATTTCTTAGCGTGTTGCTTGTCCTGTGATCCAGTATAATAAGACATATGACTGTTAAAAAAAAATGCGATTATCAAATGAAATTACAAATGCTATAACAACCAATAGTAAAAATTGCCTTTTAGACGTAAATATCGGTGACCCGATACAAATTTTCGCTCAATATTTGGCATTTTTCATTTTTTTTCGTAGGATTTTTTATTGGGCTGATTAAATGATAATCTTTGTTTATCAAATATGAGAACGAAAAAATTTGTTAGTTATTAACGCAACTCTCTTAAAATCATGAAACGTAAATTTTCCTAATTTGCTTCTGTTGTTTGATTACCTGATACTGTATATGCTAACGAATTTGAAAGCATTTTGTTAATGGTCATAATTCAAGAACAAGTGCAAGATCAAGAATAAACGTTCCGCGGTAGATAAAAAAAAGTTCATGATATTAATAAAAAACGGTAATATATTAGCAAATACTAAAATTACATTCCACTAAAGATTTAGATTATTGATTTCTATATTTTTCCATTTTTCGTAAATTTTTGGTCGGAATATTTGCCGTTCAGATTATTAATTATTAATTTTCTCACCGATTTTTGTAGTTTGTAGTTTTATGTCGATCTACCAAAAATCATGGTTATATCATCAGTGTGCTAAAACTAATGTGACAATATAATATGCTTTAACGCTTTTGATTGGATATGCAATTCGTGATCAAAAATGTTAAGTCTAAAATATAGATGAGCAAGTTATGATCAAGAATGTTATCACAATTCAAATTCTAGCAATTGTATCATGATAGTACCAAATCAACCTTAACCACGTATAGTATTATGTATTGATTCGTACAGAACTCTTTATAGTAAAATTGACCTTATGTGCATTGATCGACATGGGGGAAAGGCATTTGATAAATGCTAATTAAGGTTTGGATTGAGGCGAAGTTCATTAACGATTAATATCAGATATGCTTGAAGTGGCAATTTATACAAGAATATTCTCGTTAATTAATTACCGTAAAATACCAGTAATCATGTTATTATTATTTCAACAAAACAAGCAATTTAAAAATATGTATTTCGATATCTGCCTTCCAAGAAATTAATAGTAATCAACGTTTAATATAATTATTTTACTAATAAATTACTACTTATAGTGTAGTTGGCGGTCATATTTTTTGTTGCCGTAAGGGGAGTAACAAAAATCAGGTGATTTTTTAGGGGGGGAGGGGGGTAAAAAAAGTTAAAATTATATATAAGAACCTGACTATTTATATATTAAGGAAGAGGGAGGGGGGTAGGCCTCTGATAAAAAATAATCAGGTGATTAATGACACTGCCCTAATGTCATGATATCATAATTATTTCATTTTTGTTTGACGCTGCTCTTGCAGATACCCCATGATCTTCCCTTGTGGGCAGAGATACATGTGATGGCCACTCTCGTGACCGCATGTGTGTGGTGGGAGGATTGCCTTTCCGATCACTTGATGTGTTATCACTTCGCATCATTGAGTACGTTCGTTCTAAAGAAGATTAGAAAAATCGCTTATTTCTCGACAAATATCATTATAAACAACCTTCTGCGTACTAACAAAAATATTCCTTGCTAATTATTAACTTTAACATATACACTAACCCTAACCTAAATAAACTTATCGGTTATCTCGTGTCCTGATCTTTTTTGTCATGGCTAGGGTACTCACATCGCATCTTGTGAGATCCTAATTTTCTCCTGCGACAGACCCCAAATTCTGCTTGTTTTACAAATCGAATTATATGAATTATGCGATAATTTTTTTAAAATTATGCTACAGATTATGCGGATTAGATAGAAATATGCGAGAATTATCATCTGAATTTTTATCGTTATCGTAAGTTACTGAACCCATCAGTAGTTTATCAATAAAACCACAGAATCTGTGTAGTGTTTACAAAACTCTTTTGCGTTTTAACAAAAAAGTTCCTTTAGCATAATATATGGTTCTTCTTTACAGAAACCTATGTTTTTTACTAAATATGTTTACATTCTACCTATTATATTAATAGTTATTATTATTATATTATTTAAATTAGTATATAATAAATATATCATGAATATATATTAAACATATAATAATTATATTATTTTCTTTCTGTTAACTCTCTTATAACTTCATTACTAGTAATATGGTTTTATATAGATACAATAATTTTATATATTAAATAATATGTTATTAATATAATGATAATTATAATAATATAAGGTCACGCAAAGTTAATTTTTCGGTTTGTATTACATGGAATCGAATTTTTTTCAGATCTATCAGGTAATTCCAGAAAATTAAGGTCATCATCAGGTGATACCGGAACAAATTAAATAGCAAAAATGGAATAATTGGCACAATAGGAATTTAAAAAAATATATATATTTTTAGTAAAGTTGTCGATAGGTTATGTAAAACAACAAATTAACTTTTTGTGGCCTGATAAAATAAAAAATTACAGTATTTTACTAATTTATAGTTGGCTAATAAGCAGTGAGAAAGTTCATGAGCTATAGTGTTAATTAATTTACGAAAACCAAAATGCTCGATGAAGTTTCTTTTGAAATTTTAGATGCTTGCTCACATGCATCATCCAAAGATGTGAAATTTCACCCTCTCCATGATCGTCCAATAGTCTTCGTATAACATAACAAATTAAAAAATCGCTTATATTTCAATATTTTGCTTATGAAACCACTCTTTGGGTTTTAACAAAAAAGACTCTTTGTTCATTTTTACATCTAATATTTTCTACTTCTAACCTGTTAATATTCAAGGTTAAGTTGTTTTTTTTTTTTAAATAAAAAAGGGTAAAGAGGTTCACTCAGGTGATGAATAAATTTAATATGTTTATAATATGTTTATGATATAAATAAGTTTCTTACAAGAAAGTTAACAGAGCTTACTAAGACATATTGTTATATGTTAGATATATTCTTTTTATATTTTTAAAAAATCAAAATTTCTGTAAAGTTGTTAAACTTTTATATTGCTTTAACGGTATGGTTTATTATCTAACATTCGTTCCATTATTTCAAATGTGATGATTTATGTTTCGTATGATCAAATGCAAGATTCTATGCGTGAGGAAAATTGATAAGCCCAATATTACTCTGTCTTTAATTCCAGCCATTTTATGCGCAGACTATGCTTTATTAATTATGTGAAATTCATCTTGATATGCGAATATGCTGTCGCATATGCTTCTGCCGTATTATGCGCGGATTATGCTATCGCAGATCCGTGGTTGAACTTAGTAATATGACTGTTATGACCTGGTCATGTGCCAACACTGTCTCTAAACATTACCCGCTAACCCAAATTTTTCAATTTTTTTCCAAATTCTTTTAAAACAAGCATCATAATGTTAATTTTAATGATATTTAATAAATAAAGTTATATAGTTCGAAAATCGATATTGATTATCATAAATTAGTTGCCATTAAAATCGGAAAATGTTTAAGGGATATCGACACATTTCATTATTTTTATAGGCCAGCGGGAAGTTCCGGAAGTATGATATTTGATGAATTAGATAACTAAAAATAAAAACTAGCTCTTAGAGCCTGGGCGTTGCCCTGGGAAAGGGGTTTCTAATTTTTTTGACTCTTAAGCGGAAGTGTGATTTCAAATTTTATTCCGGGTATTGGCCTGGGTTTAAAATTTAAATAATGTCATCCCCCCTCGCTTAACTGGTATCCACTTATTTGTGCGGGTAATACAAGCTCCTGGTGAGGAAATAGCCAATCGAATAGTGCAAATTTTGACTATTCCGGATCAGCTCGACGAAGAATCCGAACACGCGTAAAAGAAAAAAAGACGAAAATAAACAAAACCTATTATTTAAATCAATCTTGGTGCACTAATTAAAAATGTCGGGAATAAAATTTTTTGCATACAATAAACTTTATTCTAACCCTATAGTCTCTAACATTAAGGCCCTTACTAGTGATGTGCCATTTATATGATGTTTGAATTTTTTTAGCGTACGATACGTACAGTACGTACGGTACGTATAGTTGTATAGTGTGTATAGTATGTGAAATACGTATAATACGCATATGATATATAAACCATCTATATACAAAATTTTGCAAGGAATAAATTTGCTTAGAAAATAAAAGGCAGTTTCATAAGGGAAAATTTATAGTTTTATGAGTCGTTCTAGAATATTCTAAAAAATTTTTTGCTTACTGTACTATACGCGGCACACGCACTTAGTTTATTTACAAAATCAGATTTTGTGTTACCAGAGCAAATAAATAAAATGTATTAACTGTCGCCAAAAATTAAACAAGCCGATCGCAGTGCAGTATAAGCCTTGTTTAATTTTGACCATTAAGATTTGATCAAATATTCTTAGGATGTTTTATTTAATCCCCATGCCTGAGCCTAAATAATGCGTTAACCTAATAATCAACTAAAACTGCCTTATATAACAGCCGACAATTTTTGATTCATTGTTGTGTGAAATAAAAATTAACCTTGCATAAACTTTGACGTGAAAATTATTTATTGATTGACTTTAAATTAAAAAGAAAATCTGGCCTATATTTTTAGATCCAATGAATACTAAACAAAAATCGACTTTGCTCGTAATTTGAGTTCGTTCATTTTCTACATCAGTGAATAACAGATTACTGTGTTTTAACTATGTGAATTGACCAAGTTATTCATAATCCGTATCGATATTTATAAGCAAATTGCATTTTAATGGGTTTTTGCTTATTCGAATTCTGACCCGTTTGACCCGGGTCAGATAATTTTCAACCCGTGACCAATTGGTCAGGTGACCCATACGGGTGATCCGAACCGGATCATATCTAGGGTGTCCAGGATATACTATTAGCATAATTTAGCATAATTCGAGTTCGCTAGCATTATTATGCTAGCAGCAGAATTCAGCATAATTTACATCTTCTAGCGTGAATTTTAGCATAATTTTGGTATTTTTGATAATAGATAGAGTAACACTAAATGTTAACAAAAATTGCAGTTTTAGCTATTATATATACATACAGTACAAAGAATCTAAAACCTCATTATTTCATATAATACATATACCAGGAACATAGTTATGCTTGCATAACTGAGTGTGTATAGTTAACCGCCATCTAAATCTTGTTTTTGATTTGGCACATTAATGGGCTGTGTTAATGCAGCGTACTGCTATTGTACTTATATGAGCATACCCCGGATTTGATATTCATATTATTTTGAGTTAGCCGTATGATGAAACAAAATCAGGTGAGAATGCTCCGCATTATTATTTGACACGTGCTATTTCTCGATTTTCACCAATCGTAAAATGACTAGAGGTGGGAAAAATGCGCATTTTATAATAAAATGCGCATGATATATAAAATGCGCATGATACCGCATGATAAAATTTTTTTTTAATTATTATCTTTATTACTGATAATATATCTAAATAAAGATACAACATAATAATTCTTAATCAGATTTTGCCTACATATATAGCTTTTACCAATTAGCCGATTGTAAATTTCATAGTTGCTAATCATATATATTAAATCATAAATACATTTAATAAAGAAAATATATAAAAAAAAAACTTAATATTTAATAATCTTAACTGTTTAAACCTTCATAACCTTGATATTTTATATTTTAATTACTGTTAAATCCCTCAAAACTGATCTTGCCAATATTAATAATCTGCTGAATTTGACTAGTTATAATGTTTTTAAATCCAATAACTATGCTAATACAAATATAATCTACTAAGTTATCAATTTGAAGAGGTTTAACAGTAGTTTTTTTT
>QKWP01000992.1:30643-56145 GCA_003550325.1 Gigaspora rosea
GATGTGAAATTTCACCCTCTCCACGATCGTCCAATAGTCTTCGTATAACATAACAAATTAAAAAATCGCTTATATTTCAATATTTTGCTTATGAAACCACTCTTTGGGTTTTAACAAAAAAGACTCTTTGTTCATTTTTACATCTAATTTTTTCTACTTCTAACCTGTTAATATTCAAGGTTAAGTTGTTTTTTTTTTTAAATAAAAAAGGATAAAGAGGTTCACTCAGGTGATAAATAAATTTAATATGTTTATAATATGTTTATGATATAAATAAGTTTCTTACAAGAAAGTTAACAGAGCTTACTAAGACATATTATTATATGTTAGATATATTCTTTTTATATTTTTTAAAAAATCAAAGTTTCTGTAAAGTTGTTAAACTTTTATATTGCTTTAACGGTATGTTTTATTATCTAACATTCATTCAGTTATTTCAAATATGATGATTTATGTTTCGTACGATCAAATGCAAGATTTCTATGCGTGAGGAAAATTGATAAGCCAATATTACTCTGTCTTTAATTCCAGCCATTTTATGCGCAGACTATGCTTTATTAATTATGTGAAATTCATCTTGATATGCGAATATGCTGTCACATATGCTTCTGCCATATTATGTGCAGATTATGCTATCGCAGATCTGCGGTTGAACTTAGTAATATGACTGTTATGACCTGTTTATGTACCAACACTATCTCTGAACATTACCCGCTAACCCAAATTTTTCAAAAACCCTCAATTTTTTTCCAAATTCTTTTAAAACAAGTATCATGATGTTAATTTTAATGATATTTAATAAATATAGTTATATAGTTTGAAAATCGATATTGATTATCATAAATTAGTTGCCATTAAAATCAGAAAATGTTTAAGAGATATCGATACATTTCGTTATTTTTATAGGCCAGCGGGAATTTTCGGAGGTATGATAATTTAATGAATTGGATAACTAAAAATAAAAACTAGCTCTCAGAACCTGGGCATTGCCCTGGGAAAGGGTTTCTAATTTTTTTGACTCTTAAGCGGAAGTGTGATTTCAAATTTTATTCCAGGTATTGGCCTGGGTTTAAAATTTAAATAAACCCAATTTGGTTTAACTGAACCCGAATTGGTTCAAATAAACCAAGTTTGGGTTCAAATGAACCAATTAGGTCCAAATGATCCCAATTGGGTTCAAATGAGAGTTCAATTTGTTTCAAATTAATTGATCTTTTTTTATTTATCAAAATATTCATATTCAAGTCATCCATCTCATTTTGGCAAAACCCTGCAATTTACATAAATGAAAAAAACCTGCTTTGTGCAAATTTGTAAAGCTTAGGCCGTTTTTAGTTGATGTTTAGATAATGTCATTCCCCCTCGCTTAACTAGTATCCACTTATTTGTGCGGGTAATACAAGCTCCTGGAGAGGAAATAGCCAATCGGAGAGTGCAAATTTTGACTATTCCAAATCAGCTCGACGAAGAATCCGAACACGTGTAAAAGAAGAAAAAGACGAAAATAAACAAAAACTATTATTTAAATCGATCTTTGGTGCACTAATTAAAAATGTCAGGAATAAAATTTTTTGCATACAATAAACTTTATTCTAACCCTATAGTTTCTAACGCTAAGGCCCTTACTAGTGATGTGCCATTTATATGATGTTTAAATTTTTTTAGCGTACGATACGTACAGTACTATGGTACGTATAGTTGTATAGTGTGTATAGTATGTGAAATACGTATAATACGCATATAATATATAAACCATTTATATACAAAATTTTGCAAAGAATAAATTTGCTTAGAAAATAAAAGGCAATTTCATAAGGGAAACTTTATAGTTTTATGAGTTGTTCTAGAATATTCTAAAAAATTTTTTGCGTACTGTACTATACGCGGCACATCACTAGCCCTTATCCTCAAATTTTTATCTCACGCACTTAGTTTATTTACAAAATTAGATTTTGTGTTACTAGAGCAAATAAATAAAATGGCTTAACTGTCACCAAAAATTAAACAAGCCGATCACAGTGCAGTATAAACCTTGTTTAATTTTGACCAATGAGATTTGATCAAATATTCTTAGGATGTTTTATTTAATCCCCATACCTGAGCCTAAATAATGCGTTAATCTAATAATCAACTAAAAACTGCCTTATATAACAGCTGACAATTTTTGATTCATTGTTGTGTGAAATAAAAATTAACCTTGTATAACCTTCGAAGTGAAAATTATTTATTGATTGACTTTAAATTAAAAAGAAAATCTGGCTCATATTTTTAGTCCAGTGAATACTAAACAAAAATCGACTTTGCTTGTAGTTTGAGTTCGTTCGTTTTCTACATCAGTAAATAACAGATTACTGTGTTTTAACTATGTTGTTTATGAATTGACCAAGTTATTCATGATCCGTATCGATATTTATAAGCAAATTGCATTTTAATGGGTTTTTGCTTATTCGAATTCTGACCCGTTTGACCCAGGTCAGATAATTTTTCAACCTGTGACCAATTGGTCAGGTGACCTGTACGGGTGATCCAAACCGGATCATATCTAGGATGTCCAGGATATGCTATTAGCATAATTTAGCATAATTCGAGTTCGCTAGCATTATTATGCTAGCAGCAGAATTCAGCATAATTTACACCTTCTAGCATGAATTTTAGGTATTTTTGATAATAGATAGAGTAACAGTTTTAGCTATTATATATACATACAGTACAAAGAATCTAAAAACCTCATTATTTCATATAATACATATACCAGGAACATAGTTATGCTTGCATAACTGAGTGTATATAGTTAACTGCCATCTAAATCTTGTTTTTGATTGGACATGTTAATGGCTGTGTTAATGCAACGTACTGCTATTGTACTTATATAAGCATACCCCAGATTTGATATTCATATTATTTTGAGTTAGCCGTATAATGAAACAAAATCAGGTAAGAATGCTCCGCATTATTTATTTGACACGTGCTATTTCTCGATTTTCACCGATCGTGAAATGACCCATGTCAATTTGTAATACAGGCATAAGACCACATCAATGTAATAAACTATTGATAATAATTACATATTATTAATAATGACAATAAAAATTGCGCAGTTTATCAATGACGATAATTAAAATTATTAATAATCACATTGATTTTTGCATTGAAAAATTAGAATAAATATTATCTGTAAATAGTTATTTTTAAAATTTTACATTATAAAAGCTGTAAAATTTATTAATTTAAAAAAATTTTTTTAAAAAAATTCATTAGCAATAAAAGCATAATTTCATATTATTAGCGAGCATAATTTGCTATCATTAGTAGCAGAATTCTGGACACTCTAATCATATCATCCATTCAATTTAACCGCTATCTGGTCTTCCATTCCTGGTTTCGCGCGATGATGTCGCACAGCTATCTAGTGGTTTATACAATGTGTTAAGCGATATTGGTCCGCAAAATCTTAGATCTGATTGGTTCGCGTGATTTATTCATCAAATTTTGTTTATTTTTCACATATAATTTTCACCTTTGCCGTGATTTGTCTATGAAATGTGTGTACACGTGAACAAAGTATCTACTAAATGTAACCAGTACAACATTATCTTTTATATACATGACGAGCAAAATAAAAGGCTGAAACTGTAGTAATTTACAAATGCTATAATAAATAATATTAAAAACTTGATTTTTATGCATAAATATTGGTGGCCTGATGCAAATTTTTGTGTATATTCGTTGGATATTAGGAATTTTCCATTTTTTTTCGTAGGATTTTTTATTGGGTTGATGAAATGATAATTACTGATCGTCAAAGATTCGAGCAATTATTTTTTTGCATAGGTGCAGATATTGTGCGTCGTGATGGAATACTAGGAAACAGGCTCTGTTAAGAGTCCGAAGCATATATTAAAGCACAAACCTCCGTCTGTCATCCTATCGACCAATCAAAAAATTCAACGTAGAATTTTCAAATACTTGTTGTCCATGCTAGTACGTAAAGTGCTTGCAGACAGTTCTCATATGAATGATTACCAAAATCAATTACTTGTTAATAAAAACCGTAAAAACTATAGATCCTCTGATGCCAGCGAGTTAAGCTTTTCATGAAGTTGCATGTGATCGTTTGGTATGAGAACTAAACATTTGTTTTTATGACATTAAAGGTATTTTCAAGCATTCACCCAATAGATCAGAGTAAAAATTCAAACTATATAGTCGTAAATTGAATGAATTAATAAGGGAGCCTACTTTTATCACCTGATTTTCTAGGGGGGGGGTCATAAATTTTGGAAATTATACATAACACATGATAATTTTCATATCTAGAGGAGGGGGTAAGGGCTACTAATAAACTGAAATCAGGTGATAAAAGTAGGCGCCCTAAGGTAAGGTATCATTTCAATGAATAAATGAATAAAATATGGAAGCTCACTCATCTTTTTTCGTAGAGTTATTTAGATTAGGCCACTCAAAGTTGATTTTTCATTTTGCATTACATGGATTTCAAAATTCGGGACGGACGGATGGATTATTTTTTAATTTACAGCAAATAGAATAATTGTTACATTTAAATTTATACAATGAATCAAAGAATTAGGCGGCAGTCATATTTTTCCTGTCAGTCCTATTGAACAATTGCGGGAAATTAAGGTCTCCATTGGGTGACACCGGATGAAAGAGTTTCGAACAATTAGCACAATTGGGATCTAAAAAAAAAATTGAAAAAATGAAAAAATAGGGCGGCGGGTAATGCAAAAGAAAATCAACTTTGCGTGGCCTTATATCTGCAATAAGAAGACGAAGCAAAGAGAGAAATGTGACAAAACTTTGTATTATCATATAAGCTTTCAAAAAAAATTTTCTAAATCACCTTATTGTTCCAATGATCTATAAACATAGATAAAGGATTATTTATCCTCAAAACAAAGATTTATAAAGAAAATTTTGAATATTGCAAAAAAAAAATATAAATAAATATATAATAAAAATAAAATTTACAAAAATACAAAGTAATTGTGCATTAATAAAATATTCCCACTTCGCAGAAAATATCTTGAATTATTCTAGCTATTCAATAAGATAAAATTAATAATCTTTAATTTATTATAAGCTTAACTATTGCAGTATTCTATTACTCAAAACAATTACAAAGTCCAATATAACCAATCGTTTATTAGATATCAGAAACTATACACTCTACATTTCCATCCTTAGCTTTGTTTTCATTATAAGCAGCTAAATATTTTACAACTTTATTCATCTAAATTAATACAGTAATCTCTTACTAAATTTGCTTTGATTATGGTAGCTGCGCGACACAGTCGCGATAAAACCAGGAACGTGGTGTAACTGTTATCTTGCTCAACTGGTTATCAATTTATAAATGTTTCAACTTGGAACAAGTCACACACTGAAACAACTTTCAGGCGTAAAGTATCTTTACTATACGCTTCTCTTCTCTTTATTCGTTATAGTTAAAAGACTAACTTTTGCTCTTTCTATTTATATTAATTCTGCGATCACATATATTGTGTTGTAATACTTATAATTCTCTAATTTTTCATTGTAATAAAATAAACTCTTAAATTCTACTAATAAAATCGTCTTTATTACGGTGATCGATGATCACAATAACGTTGCCCAACATTATAATACTTGTCATAATTCTGGTCGACTATATTACCAAATAAGCCGTTCGAATTTAATTTCATTCTATCTTTGTACTTTCGCTTTGTTATACATTTCATATTAAATCATTAACAATCACTTTTGGACAACTTAGTTCATATACAATTAATTTACAGACAAGATTATTCTACAGACGGTTAATTCACAAACAAATTCATTTTGTGACAATATATTTAGTCAACAATTCCTTCATAAATTGCACCAGCTTTACCGTAAATTCTCAAAACAACGTCCATGCCCGCTATTTCGAGAATTTACAGTAAATTTAAACTAAATCCTAACGACAATGACTAGAATTAATTTGTCTGTGAAATCTGATGTCATTGAAATAATTGCCAATAAACAAACTTGTTTGTGAATAAATCAATTGTAAAATAATCTTACCTGTAATTAAATTCTCTGCAAACTAAGTTGTCTGTGAAGTAATTTTTGGTGAGTTGATGCTACCGAATAGAATATTAAGTAAAAACTCAATAAAATCGAAATAGATCACAATAAATAATCTTAAGGCAGTCTAATAGCGATAGAGAATATTTTACCTGATTTCGTTCTACTACATGATACATATTACTGCGTTGTCAGAATAATGCAAATACCAAATCTGGTGTTACGATCGGTTGGGAGAGCTTGATGAAATTGGGCTGGTTTAGTTCGATTGTGAACAAATTGTGATTAAGGTTAAATGGTTTAAAACGATAACTAATACACATAATTATGGGTATTAAGGGTCCTCTTTATTAATATGAATCAATACATTAGATTATTACAGAAATACTATCTATAACCCTACTTGTTCTTCCTCCATAAGCTAAAACCAAACCCTTATGTATTTTTAATTCGTATGGGAGCTTTAATGGAGATTCAAATCTCCAAAGGGTGATCAAATCTCCCCAAAAGGTGATCAAATCTCCAAACGGGATTTAATCGCCCAACTATGCCACAAAATATGCCAAAATAAGAAATAAAATAACAATACTAACTAAAAATAGAAAAGATGAGCATAAAACACCGGTATGCTTATAGAAGTATGTTACACCAGCACAACACATTGACATGTGAAATGATAGCTTTTTTAACGCCCAATCAAATGCAAGATTTTGCGAACTCGCCATTCTAGATGGATGGCAGGTAACCATACACTCCGTCAATTTACATGACTGCGTTCCTGGTATTCTTTATTTCTACCTTGATATCCTTTATATAATATTATGCCTCAATATAACTTATTTTTATTACATAACTAGCTTTAACAATTTATAGCAACTTTTTATTAGACATATACGTATGTATTCAAAATTGGGTGTTTAAAATATATAACGATGTCTGTAATCAGTGGCAGGTTACGCCACTATATATCAATTAATTTCCAATTATATTCAGCAAAATTATAACTATGATTTTGTTTCAAAGTTCTAAGTCACGCAGTTATTTTCGTGCAAATTGTATATACAAAGCATTGATCTCACATTTACACCCAATTTAAAATATTTTATAGTACTATATCGATATGAATCAGAAATTTTAGCAATTCAAAGAATATTTTCGAAATTGAATTAATTAAAAAAAACAAATAACTAAATAAAAAATAAAGGCATCTAAACCTTTGCGATTATCATGTAAATGCTATAGCTTAATAAATACGCTTTATGATCATTCTGGAAAAGTAGACTAGTGCCGTTTTATTAATTCTTCTTGAACCATATATATTGATTCAAAAAATTGAATCAAATTCAATACCAAATTATTTAGAAAGAAATTTGATTTTGCAACGCAATACTGAACTTTGAAATTACTAGCATAGTCCGTAATTCAGTAAAGGGATTTGTAGTTTGGCTGACTTTTAAAAGAAGTAAGGATCTGAATTATTAATTTTTTATTTTCTTACTCATTTTCTAGTTAAGATGTATCCGATTTTTTGTAACTTTTGAGGTATTCAAAGGGTGGGGCATTCAAAGGTTAACCTTCCATAATAAAAACTTGAAAGTTGTTAGTTATTTTAGTGTTATTTTAATAAACCTCGCTAAATTCATTTTGTATTTTTAATCTTTATTATTATTTTCTTTCTTTTTAAATCTGTAGGCATTTAAATTTCGATTTGTACATTAATTATGTTGGTTAAAAATTTTCAGATAAGGTAGCAAAAAAAATAGGATATAAATAAATATGAATAAATTGTATATGCTTCACTTTAATTCAAAGTTATTATTACTTAAAATTTGCTTTTCAAATTACTACATATTTACTTATCAAATTTTATATAAGCTTAAGAGGTACAATCGGGCAGGTGATTGATGCTAGTGAGTAACCTGTCAAAGATTGACTATTACATAAATTCAATATGGTTCATAGCTAACAGTTACGCTCTTGTTTTTATTAAAGCACAATTTCTTATTAATAATCACATAATAATTCTATAGAATAAAGTTCAAATTTAACGGTTGAATGCTAAATACTTAGAGTTTGGAACCGGGTCAACCGCGGTTGGTTGGTTCATCCGGTTGATGATATGGCAACCCAGTTGAAAGTGGGTAAGAACAACGGCCTGTAAAATTCATTAGTTCTAAGCAAATTTAACGATTGCGAATGACAAATTGATTAAAATTAGCTTTTTATCATCATCACGATCTTAATAATTCTGCATAAATCTGTATAACAACACCCATTTCTGGAAAAATTTGGACTGCAACTGTAAAAGCAAGTATATATATATAATTCAATTTATGTTTTACTGTATAAAGCAAATATGCCTAATGCCTTTTCAAAATAACATCCCACCCACCAATTCCGGATCAAGGTTTGTACGTTTTACTGTAATGTTGTTTCCAATGTGTGTTCAGATGACTTTGGACTTATGGTAATTGTGATTTAACTATTCTTTTTATTACAGGATTCTTCCTACGTTCATTAATGTTTTTGTTTTGCGCCATATTTTATTTATTATTAAAAATTTGCGATCGCAATAAATTACATATATAGTTTATTTAAATTTTAAAGAATTACATATAATTACGTTAAATTACGACATTATTTATCCAGTATGCTAAATTTATTGATGCAAAGTATTAGTTACTTAAACTTCAATATTTAACTCGTGAGTACTCACGGATTAAAAAATTTATGATTCGAATTCGAAGGGAACAACTACCGACACAGCACACACATGACTTATCGACACAGCAATGACTAGCATTACCTAAAATACATGCTAACCTAACCCTAACCTAACCTTAACTCGGGCTACTGCTGTGTTGATAAGTCACGTGCTGCTGTGTCGGTAGCTTTTTCCAATTCGAATTATTCAAATCACGAGTTGACGAGTCTAGTCATCCCTATACTAACCGATTTCACTTGAGTATCCAATTTCAAAGTTACACAAATGACTCGGGTGATGATTTTTCACCCAGTTCCAAACTCTATAAATACTATCGGGGACTTCTATTTCATTAGCAGTTTTAGTAGCATATATTTTTGATAGGCTCACAAAAAATTCTGATATTTTATATGGTTTGCTTGTATATAAATTGTTTAATTTTTCAGTAATTATAAGTAAATTTTACTGATCTTATTACTTTCCATAAACTGTTTTTTAAAACTACTCTTAATTTTCTTATTTTTGATAAGCCTTAACCATTTATTTAGTTTAGTAATTATTTCATTAATATTAGATTGTTTTTTCAGATTAGAATTCAAACGTTGAATTGCCAACTCAACATAGCAATCAGGAGTACCAGGTGCAAATTTAGTCATAATCCAAAATTACAAATCATAATAGCTAGATCCAAATCAAATTTATATTTATTAAATGACCTTGCCTAGTTGTCATCTCGATCATGATAATTCCAAATTAATAAATTTCTGATGCTTTTGTATATGAATTTTTTGAAAGAGTTTTGGTGCAATATAAGGTAAAACTTCATATCCTTTACCCTTAAATAATAGTACTATATTTCGTTTCTGGTTTTAGCGAACTATGTTGCGCAGCTATCTTATTTTTTAAAATTTATTCATATGTTTCAATTTATGAAATTGATAATAACTATTGCTCTACTGGACCATTAGGATGATTTAGCTACCAAAATGTTTGTCTCATTGAGACGATTCTAACAAGCCCAAAATTGTTAAAATATAATCACAGGATCCCAAGATCATTCAACTTTAGTATAATTTTAATAGTGCTTTTTTTAGAATTACTAAGTAAATTTCATTAATATTGAATAACTTTTGATCCACCAGCCCATTTTGGATGATTTAACTACCAAAATGTTTGTCTCAGTGAGACGATTCTAACAAGCTCAAAATCATTAAAATCTAATCACAGGGTCCCAAGATTGTTCAACTTTTGTATAATTTTAATAGTAATTTTTTAGAGTCACTAAGTAAATTTCTTTAATATTGAATAACTTTTGATTCACTGGCCCGTTTTGAATGGTTTAATTGCCAAAATGTTCGTCTCAGTGAGACAATTCTAACAAGCCCAAAATAGCTAAATTCTAATTACAGGATTCCAAAATCAATAAAGATTTTTTTGTTTGTTTAACAATACAAATCTTTATCGATCTTGAAATTCTGTGGTTGGAATTTAGCAATTTTGGGCTTGTTAGAATCGTCTCACTGAGACGAACATTTTGGTAGTTAAATCATCCAAAACGGGCTAGTGGATCAAAAGTTATTCAATATTAAAGAAATTTACTTAGTGATTTTAAAAAATCACTATTAAAATTACACTAAAGTTCAATCTTTGTAATTTTGTCCCATGAGTCTGCAAATACAACATAAATAGCCTTCCTATGTTCATTTTATAAAATTTATTTATCTAAAAAGGGAAATAAGGTAAATAATAAATTGAGTTCTATGCCTTTGCTAATCAACTTTTTCAAATTCGGCAAGAGAAAAAAAGAATAGAAAACGGGAAAAGTAACTTAGTAAATAGCCAAAAATGCTCTAAGGGAAAAAAAAGACAAGCCAAAATAAAATAGGCTTTGTTAATACAACCTAGAAGAAAGGATATTATTAGTGTACAAATTCAAACTTTAAATTTTTCAGAAAAATTTTTTAGAATTTTTGGGGATTTGTGCTTGACCCTGAATTGTAGATCACTAAAACAACAACAACAAGCGCGTGATCTGCAAACACAATACAACACAATATAACAAACAAAGTAAAATAAACAAACCAGTCACATGTCTATTAAATCAAATCTAGTGTAACAAATACTGAGATAATCAATGAATAGAATGCAAGTTCCAGAATGGAAGGTAAGATTTTTTAAGAACGGTTGCCAGGCTATAAAGTATGGAGGGGTAGGTTGTGTAGACTTACTGAAGAAAGAATGCCTAAGTACTCGAATAGTAGACCAAGAGATAGCAGAAGCTATACAAACGATTAAAACAGTGGAGATTTGTATTATCAGGCTTTTTTTGGAATACTATTCCAAATTAACAGAAAAACAACTTGGAGAAGTTCAAGAAAAGGAGTCGAAGGGGAATTTAAACTCTTTGGAAGCGAAAAGACAGGCGAGAATTGAAACTTTTTTACAGCTAGAGTGTAGGACAGATGACTATAGTACTCAGACTTTTGAAAGCAAACTCAACTCTGAACTTGAAATTCAAAGCAAACGAAGCATTCACACAGAAGTAAAGATAAAAGAAGATGTAATTATGTTTTCAGAAGACAAGGAAGACCAAGTGAATTTGGATTAAAACAACAAAATGGATAACCATAACCTTATTCAAATCAGACAAGAAGATTTAGATTTAGACATGCAAGAAACCTATACAATCTGGAACGTTTCACTTAAAAATAGTAACTTATCAATCAAAAAACTAATAAGCCGTTATGTGAAAGTTAGGAACATTACTTGATCAACAAATAAATATCACAAAACAGCAGTTGTGGATTTAACTCTCAAAAACTAAAGATACAAGAATATACTCGAAAATATATAGACACTTCCAATAGGAAGATGGCTTACCAGAATTTTAAAGGGGATAAAGCAAAGGAGATTATGGAAGAAAAAAAGTCTTTCAGAGTGGTATTAGGAGGGATACCAAGAAATATAATGAAGGTTTTGTTATTTAGACAACTTAAACAGCTCAAAGCAAAGACAATCTTTATACCAGTAAATAGCAATGGTAACCCGAGAGGTCAGTTTTTGTTTACTTTGACTGCAAAGAGGATTTGGAGAAAGCAGTTCAAACTCAAGTCAATTATGGAAGCAATTTTTTTTTTTGGAAAGGAATGGACAAAGGATTTTCACCTAAACTTCCAAAGGAAAATAGAAGACCATTTACTAAAAGCAGGGAATCTTACGAGAAGAAGAATCTATAGCTCCGCCAAAAGAAGATAGGGACATGATTGGAATAAATAATCCTTCCAAAACAGGGAGAAGGATGTCGTTGGATGACAATTCCAGAAGTCAATTATAGGGAAACAAAAAAGAAAAAAATGTCGTAAAAGAAATTCATCTCAATAACAGAAACATTTTGGCAGAAATAAAAGTTTCAAGAGGGAACATGCTCACTATATTTTCCCAAAGTGCTCAAATAGAGGAAAGAAGCATTTTAGAGGAAATATTGAGACGCCTTAATAGAATCGAAAAAAAACAAGGGCTGGAAAGGCCACAACACTCCTGAAAGGCGCCCCAGTTGTATTAAAGATTGGTACAACATCCAAGGTTTATAAAAATGTTGTACCTTTGGGGGGTCAGCGGAATAGGAATATAGTATGTGCATTTTATAATATTAACGGTCTTAAGACACAGTTTCATAAAGTGAATTTTTAATATCGTGGGCATTTGAGAGGAAAGTAGATATAATTGGAATTGCAGAAACAAATCTGGGTGAAAGGAAGGCAAAATTTATGGCGAAGGATTTGAGTAATTTTAGAAGTTTCTGGTCTAGCGCTGCAATGGGCAAACTCAAAGGGACAGGTGTTGGACTTCTTATACATAGGGATATTGACATCATATAGGGAAAATAGAGAGATTCAATGAATATTTAATGTGTGCTTACTTGTTTCTTAAAAAATGTAAATTATTAGTAATTGTAGCCTACATACTACCAAGTGATGAAGTCAGTGCAAAAATGGTTATCGAGAAAATTCAGAAAATAATCAACAAAAACGAGAAGATCTGGCAAATCGCTTTAATGGGGGACTTTAACTGTATACCAAGCAAGCTTTTGGACAAGTCCTCACAAACTCCAAATTTTAAACGTTCTACTTTGTTCACTTGGTTAGAAGGAAAGCTTTTCGGTGATGCTTTTAGAAAACTAAACCTAGTGCCAGGAGATACACTTGGAGTAATAGACACACAAGTACAAGGATAGACCAAATATGGTTATCAAAAAACTTAATGAGTAAGGTTTTGAAAGCGGACATTCTAGAAATGAGAACAATAACAGGTAGTGATCATGACTTGTCGCTGGTTGAAATTTTTTTGGTGAAGGGTAATAGCGTAGATACAACAAGCAGAACACGGCAAACTCCTTCATCGCGAATAGTATGGAAGCTTGACAAGACAACGAAGGAAGATTGGGATAATTATAGATCAGCTTTATGGAACAAGCTTAAAAAAAAGTTGCTGTTCTGGCTCCTGAAAGATAAACAAGACATGGATTTAGATCAGGAATTAGATCCTAAAATCAGTATAGATCAGCTATGGGACACAATTGAGGAAGCAATTTGGAAGTTAGCGAAAGAAATATTGCCGAATAAAAAGGCTAGAAATAAAAGGAGTGTGGTTAAAGATGTTAAAAAGTCGCCAATTGCAAAAGTAGCCAAAGAGTTTGGAAGATTAATTAAAAATGTGGCAAACAATAAAGATGCAGGACCCCGAAATATACATAGATAGGTCAGATATGAGTTTGCTTATTTTTGAGGTTTTTTATGCAGATCTTTTCTATTTATAGTAATTTTTGCTTATTTTTGAAGTTTTTCTGCCGATCTTTCCTTTTTTAGTAACCTATAATTAACCTGACCTATCTATGTATATTTCGGGGTCCTAAAGATGCGTACCATATGATCGGTAGCTAGAATGGTAGAATTAGAAGTATTAATTCCAGTGAAGGCACTATGATACTGGATATCATGTTGGAACAGGTGGACACTTGGCTCGATAGATCATCTCTTTGGTGGAAGACAATAGAAAATAAATTAATTTGTGAAGAAAGATTACATAGAGAAAAGAAAATTAAAAAGTATATACAGAAAAGATGCGAAATGATTGTGGGAGAACAAAAGAAAATGCTAAGGAGTCTTCTGAAAAAGCCATGTAATAAAGTGGTCTTGGACCGAATTTTGATTAAGGAGAAGGATGAATATGAGTTAATATCTGAACCCAGCGAAGTTTTCTCCAAGACCAACAAGCATTTTAAAGAGCAGTTTAGGAAGAGGAAGCCCCACCTAGATTTACTAAACGAGGAGTGGAGGAAGATTTATCAGCCATTGAGTAGGATACAAGAAGAATGGTATGAGCCAGTTTTGGTGCCGGTGGACTTGGAGGAATGGCTTTCAATGCTCAATGAAGTTAGGATAAATTCAGCGCCTGGTGTATCCAATATTACGTACGAGCTTATTAAGTAAGCAGATCTTAGAGTACATACGGCCTTTAAGAATTTCGCAAATGTTTGTTTAGTACAGGAAAACATTCCGAACAAATGGAAAGTAGCCCAAATTTATACAATTCCCAAAGGGGAAGATTGGGGTTTCGAGCTGAACAGAGTAAGACCAATCGCACTGTTAGAAGCCTTCCGCAAGTGTATAACTAGAATCATAACAAAGAGATTAAATGCAATTATTAAAGACAAAAACATTTTACAAGGGCCTAATTTTGCGGGCTTACCAGAAAATTTGACTAAGGAACCAATTCATATCCTAAATTCATTTCTTGAGGAAGCCCATGAGAAAAAAAGGAACTTTGGCTCCTTTTTCAAGATATGAAGAAGGCTTTTGATTCCGTCAGTTTGGTGATGCTTGAGAAAGCTATGCGAAGAATTAGACTTCCTGAAATCCTAATTAAATTTGTCATCAACTTATTTAATAAGAGGCGTATGCATGTAATAACAGATTTTGGTCTTACTGAAGAGTTTATAGCCGAGGATGGTATCGACAAAAGTGAGGTGATCTCTCCCTTGGTGTGGAGAATTTTCTATGAACCTTTGTTGGATAAAGTGCAGAAGGCCAGTTTCTTGGGCTATACCGCAGAAGTAAACGTCTTTAGGACATGTAGTGATAAGGAAAAAAGCTTAAGTGTGCGTAGGGTGCGGAGCGGGCCAGGCTAAACCCGTAAATTAGCAGGCCGGGCCGGGCTCGGGCCAAGTTTTGGGTCCATATTTTATAATACGGGCCGGGCTTGGATTGGGCCTAATAAATATCAAGCTGTGCTTCGGGCCCTGTGAATATACCCGAATGGGCCCTGTAAGACCCTATTACAGAATCGAGATAAGTAGTACAGATTATGTATTATGCATCTTATGCATCGTACGAATTACTAATTTTACCTTTCTTATATGCAGGGTGCAGAAGGCTTCAAGGAGTCGATTTAATCTCTTTTTTATATATATGTAGATTTGAAATAAGTCTGGTGTACGAACGTAGCCTTAAAAAAAATAAAAAAAATAAAAATAGGTAAGTGTAAGAAGTATTAGATAACAAGAATTAAATTTTTTTGATTTTTTAGATCCCGTGAAATCAACTTTTCTTCTTAACTCAATACTATCCTGTGAGCCTTTAAAATTAATTAAAGTGATGATTATTCATTATTTTTTATTTTTTTTTTTTTTAAAGAGAGGTCTGTCCTCTGTTCCGTTTATTAATGAAAATATAAAAAAATACAAATTTTGTAATGATACATTTCATAAAGGGGAAGGGAGGATAAAGCTAATTTACTTTAGACCTAATCTTTACCAGATCAGTCAAAGACTTCCGGATTATGTATTAATTAAGTTAGGTGATACGTTATTGTAAATGAATAATTGTGTCCAGTTGTTGAAATTTAGTGCTTCGGTAGTGGGATGTAGTCGTGTTTCTTGGGTAGAGTTGTTGGGAATGGTGGTTGTTGGGGTAAGTTTGTTGATTTTTGTTCGATTTTTGATCCAGATTTTCTTGTATATTTTCTTGATAATGGTGTGGTGGAAATGTGGTGTGATGCGTATGGATTTGGTTTGGTTGGCTGTAGGGAATAATGTGGATGCGATTATTGCTACTAATGGAATATTGTTAGTAATATGTGTTTTTATAAAGTTTTGTATGTAGTTTTCTTTGTGTTGGAGAGGAACATCTTCTTTAGTTGAAGTTTTAATTAGAACTGTATGTAATAAATTTTCGAGTGTGATTGTATTTTTAGGACAGGTTAGCCAATGGGTTGTATCGTCTATTGATTGGAGACATAACGGACATCCATAGTTTGGATATATGTCTGGGTTTCTGTTGTGAAGCGTTTGTAAGGTGGGTAGTTCGTGAGTTAATGTTTTCACTTTGAAGGCTTTTATTCTTTCTTCTTTGGGATTGGTTGATCGTGCTAGAGGTCTACTGTGTAAGTTGAGGCTATTGTATATAAGTTTCCAATTAATGTTGTTCTTTTTGTGCCATTGGTGTATTCTTGTTTGTGATAACTATCGGTTTATTGATTTTGCTTTGTATGTGGTTTTTAGAAGTAGTCGTGGTGTAAATGGTTGATCCAGTTGGTGGTATTGTATAGGAAAGGAGTTTGTTAGAAATTTTGATGGTTGAAATTCGGTTGTGAATGTTATTGTGGGTTCTGTTGATATAGCTAAGTTTTCGTCTATGATGCAGTTGTGTTTGATATTCTTTAGTTGATAGATTGAGTATAGGCTTAGATTGTGGTATAGTAGGTTTCCCTTTAGGTTATGTTCTTTCAGATGATTGGGTGTTTTTGATATGAGTTGAATTAGATCTTTTATTTTTGTGGTATTCGTTGTTATGATAGTTGTTGCTTTTGTTGGCAGTATTGTCCATATAAATATAAGTGCGGTGATTATGAGTTTCTGTTGGGAGGGCCATGTCGTGTTGTTGAGCCGTAGGTGATAGTGCATGTTGGGTGATGGTGTGTTGGGTTTGTATTATGTGGGAGAAGGATTTTGATGTTGGTTTCTTTGTTTGTATTTTGATTGTTATAGTATGATTCACATAGGAATTGTTCTATTTGTATAAAGGCTGCACAGTACTTTTTTGTTATGTAGTGTTTTCCTGGGATGTATTCTTGATTAAAGGTCTTTTTTGGTAGTGGTTGTCTTATTTTGTTTACTCCTATGAAGTCAGTTATCTGTCTGTGCCATTTCCTGTTGTTGTCGACTTTGATGCTGTAGGTCGATGAGATATTCCTACGTATGTGGCAGTTTGTTGTGTTGGTGGTTCTAGATGTCAGGTCACAATTTTTGCAGGATAGAAGATGGTTGTTCTGTTCGTTTAGGGTAAAGTGACGTATTTTTGCCATTTCATTCTTTATACTTGAAATTCTACCGAATTCCATGTCTTGTGTTATTATCCATTTGGGTGTGGTTGGTTGCCATTTTTTCCATATGAAGGGGTTAGGTGTATGAAGTGTTAGTGATGGGTTTGATGTATCTCTTATTAATTCTGATATTTCTTCGAACCATCGCGGTTTCCTTCCACAGGTAATTTTCTGAAGATTGTGATGAAAAGTGGTCCAGTCGAGTAGTTTGGTGTTATTAAAGTTCGTGAATTGTTCAATATAGGTAGCATCATGTTTGTTGAGGTAATGTTTAAGTATATTTTGACGTTTTGAGTGTATGAGTATTGTGTTAATAGGGGTTCTGATTTCATGACGGGGGATGGGCCATTCGTTATTAATTCTTGTAAGTTGAATGTTTTCGTTATGAAGTTGTAGTATCATCTGTGCTGTGGTTGTTGATGTTTCTTTTAGTGGAAATGATGGTTTGTGTTTGAGGATGGATTCATTTGTGTTTGCCGCTAGTTGGAGTTGTTGGAGTCGGATTTTTAGCGTTTGTTTGTCAAATGAGGGTGAATTTAATATTTTTATTAGGATATTAATGTGTTGGGTTGTTTGTGTGTGTGATATGCGGTTTAGTCCATATATGTGTGGATGATATAGTGTTGATGAGGGGATTCCTTTTGCGAGTTGTACTTTGTGTCTCACTATTGTTGCTAGTTGTGAGTCCAGTTGTTTAGTTTTAGATGGTGGTAGGTAGGTAGATTGTATTCTGTACGCTATCTTTGTCGTTATGACAGAGTTGATTATGTAAATTGCTTGTTTCGCTGTGATCTTTGTGATGCGAAGTCTTTTGATTGCAAGTTTAGCTTCGTGTATGATTTTCCGATGGATGTTGGTATTGCTTTTCCCTCTTGTGAACCACGCTCCTAGATAGCGGAAGGGTTCATTTTGGTTTATGTTACTTATGGTATGGTTTTGAAACTTATTTGTTTGTCGTGTAAATTTTTGGAATTATGTGCTAAGACAGATTTATTAGGGTTGACTTTGATGTTTGCCATTTCGTAAAAGGAAGTGGCGATCTTTAGTATGTCTTCTATTTCTGATTTTTTTGGACGCTACCCATGCTGTGTCGTCCATAAAAGCTATGACTAATGTGTTGTGTGTAATTGTGGTGTTTTTGTAGGGAATTAATGTAGTCATTTGATATCCTTTAAAATGTGTTGCAATTCGGTGTATGAGGGGATCGTAGTATATTCTCCAAAGGATAGGGGATAACGTTTCCTCTTGATCGATACCGTCTTCTACTGTGTACTTTTTAGTTTTTCCAATTGTTGTTATGACTTGGTTACTTTGGTCGGTAAATATGTTGATTATAAGGTCAGTTATTTGGGAAGGAATATGGAGGCGGTTGAGAGCGTGTCGTAGTAGGGGAATGTGTACAGTATCGTAGGCTTTCGACATATCCTGGAGTAGGATCTAGAATTCGTGGTTGTATGTGTGGGCGTCTTCCATTATATGGCTTAATTGTTGGATTGGGATTATGGTTGATGAGAAGGGGAGGGCTACGTTGTTTTGGGGGGCTAATATGTCAAGTTTTAGTAAAATGTTTGAGAGTCTTTCTGTTAGTATCTTTGTTAGTATTTTTTTGGTATGGTCAATTAACGTTATAGGTCGAGTAGAGGCAAGATCGCTGTTGTATTGTGGTTTTTTCGATATGGGCCAGATGAGACTGTCGTGCCACTTTTGGGGAATTGTTTTGAGTTGTAAGCAGGTGTTGAAAATTTTTGTTAATAATTCGTGTGCGGCAGGTGGTAGTTTTTTAAGTATTTCGTTGGAGATGGTAGAGGGGCCGGTTGCTTTTTTGAGTGGTGCTTTACTTATTGTTTCGACTACTTCTTGTAATGTTATGTTTTGGGTAATGTTATCGAACATATTTTTATTTATATTCGGGATTGGTTTATAAAATTGTTTCCACTCCTGCCATAGTGCTTCATTTAGTGGGTTGAATTTTGTCCAGTTTTTGAAGTGTCGTAGTGTTGCTTCTTTAATTTGATCTGGTTCTGTGATTACTTCAGTTAGGGTTACTATATTGTCATATGTTACACTGTCAGTATGTCTCCCAAGTATGCTATTGATCATCTTCGTAGTGTTGTCTGTAAAATTCTTGTATCGTTTTTCTATGAATGAGTTAATTGTATCTCGCTTTTGTGTAGAGTAGTTCGTATAGATGTGAGTTGTTGTAAGATTAGGCTAATATTGGTTGCGTCTAAGTCAGATACTTGTAGAGTAGATGTTTCTAGGTTTGTAAGTTTGTGAATAGTTTGTAGGTTGTTGTTTATGATGGTTATTGTATCCAGGGGTGGGGTTGTTGTATTTTGGTGTCTTTATTATTGTTATTGTTTTATTAATCAATGTTAAACCTTAGTGTAATTAAGTAGCGTTGAAAGAGTGGCTGTGGAAAGTATGGGTTTGGTGTGAGAATATGGGATATGTTTGTTTACAGTCGACCTTAGTATATTGTCCCAAGTGTTCCAAAGTTTATTAAGTTGCACTTCGTCGGTGATTTGTTGTAGTTGTAAGTTGGATTCGTCGAGTTTTCTTTTAATTTCATCAGCAAAGTCTGTCCAGGCATCTTCTGTAACTCTATCGTAAAGATAAATTTTCCTGCTGCTTCTTTTTGGTCATTGTAGGGAGCAATTTATTCCGGTGTTCCATTCTGTTGTTAAGATCTTGTGGTTGCTATTGGTAATTTTGTCAGCACTGATCAATATGGGAGAAGTAAAGTTCAGTAATATTGTATAGCTTGTCCATATATCGTCAATTTGGCTGCTTGTGTCTTGTCTGGACCATGTGTGTTCTTCGATATCGTGAAAGTCGAGTAAGCTGGTTTGGCCGCTTTCTAGTAATTTCATGAGGAGGTGATTTGTCAGAAGTTTCTTGTTGTTGATGTTATTATTGAAGTCACCGAGTATGATTAGATTGAGTTGTCGGGAGGCCGCTTCTTGGGTCCAGTTTGTTATGGTTTTTGTAGCTATTTTTGAGTGTTTGGTGACTGTTGAGGGTAGATAAACCAAGATTATTCTTGTCTTTGTATTTTGTAGGAGAAAAGATCGACCATGACTGCCATTCCGGGGACTTTCTATATGTTATGGATGAAAGGTTGTAGTTCGGGGTGTAATGTGATTGCTGTTCCCATACTGGCTTCTCTCGTAATGGCTGTTTCTTTGTCGCAGTTTGCTGTATATATTTTGTATAGTGGGTTGGTAAGAGAAAGTGGAGGGGTAGTTGATTCTGGCCATTTGGTCTCTGTCATAGATATTATGTGAGCTCTTTGATCGTTGCAATATTCTAGCCATTGTTGGAATTTAAGATTATTTCCTAATCCTTGGATGTTATGGGTAATTATTTTTAGAGGTTGGAGGAGATTTAAAGGAAAGTGTAAGGGGATGTTATTGTTGTCAGAGGTATTTTGGTTGGGTGTTTGTGAGAGTTGTCTGTTCCCAGTATTGGGATTTCTATCATTATTTCTGCTCATGATTTGTTTGGGTATCTTTCCCTTTCTTTTTGAATAAATCCCATTTGGGGTCTGGTAGGTTGGATAATGCATTTAGATAGAGTGGTATTAGAGTTGAGTTGAAAAGTTCTTGGAAGATTGTAATTGCTTTTTTCGCCTTGTCATATTCCCAGATGGGGAAGAGGTGTGTTTCTTTAGGAATATGTATTTTGGCGTATTGGAAAAAATCGTTAAGTGTGGTGGGTATTTTAGTTTGTTTGTTAAAGGTGTCTTCAAACGGGATGTTGATCCATTCGTCAGGTATTCTATGGAAGTAATAACGTTGTCTTAGTAGTTTAACAGTATCAAGTAGAACTACTTGACTTTGAATCGGAATAGTTAAGTTGACCAGTAGGACGTTATTTGGGTCGGTGGGTAGAGTTGGTTTGTCAGATGGGTTAACCGTCATTTAGTTGCCTGGCATTGGAATAGGAATGATATATTTGTTTTTGATTTCAGATAGGAAGTGTTTAGCTATTTCTTTGTCTTGAATTGGAAATTCATAACGTAGTTGGGTTGCAACTTTTGTGGGGTCAGTTGGTAATCTGAATTTAGGTACAATAAAGTCATTCGGTATGCGCTTAAATTTGTAGTATGTTTTTAGGATCTCAACGTAACGTTTGAAGTCTTCTGTATCATTGGGTCTGAATGGGAAAAGATTACGAATTTGGTGGTCAAGTTCTTGTGGGATAGATAGAAGTAGGGGTTTGGCGGGTGGTAGGTCGAAATAGCTGTCTGGCATTCTCTCGAAGGTGTAGTATTGTTTTAAAATACTACGATAATTGCTTAATTCAGCGAGTTGACGTTCGAGTTTAATTGAAAAGTAATGTTTGATAGCTGGGTTTAGGTCTTTTGGATTGGCTAGGAGAGGTATCAACTTTCTGTAGAAGTATCTGTCCGGAAGTGAATCAAAGGTATAAATCCTTCTCAGGGCTGCGACTATTGCGCGAGTCTCAGTGCGATTTTCTATGGGAGGTGGAAAGGTAACATTTCTTTAATCTCGATGGGTATATTTTCTGGGTCAGCGAGGAGTGGTTCTTTTTGTTTGTCAATAACTGTACGAATGATTTGTCGCATTTTTTCGAAGGTTAGTGCACAACTGATATGGGCGAAGCCGATTGCGTAGAAGATTGCTCTTGTGTTTTCATGATGGTTCTTCTTGATCATATCAAGGTTTGTAATATAGTCAATTGGATTTGTCGTTTGAGTTTGTCATAAATTTGATCTCTGTTATGTTTGTTTGTATAGGGTACGTTATGTATGTTTTTATATCTTTTTAAGGCTTTATAAAAAAGGGCCATAAGAGTGTGGCGACTTAGGGAAGTTGGTAAGTTGTCACCTCCCAAATGGCAGGTCTAGAGTTCAAATCCCACTAGCGACGCTTTTGAAAAACAGACCTGTGTTCCGGTAACTGTGTCTTGTCGATCGGTTGGGTACATTACCTGTAGTCCTTGGTTACCATCTTGAATGGGAGCTTTCGGGCGAAATTGTGTCTCATTACACAGACAAATCCAAGGAACTGGAAAAACAGAAACCCATTTGGCAAGTCCCGAGTGGAGAAGTAGCTAGACTTTCGACAGTACTGGGGAAAAGGATCTTAGCGGTAACTAACCGGAAAACTGGATGGGCAAGAGCCCTTATGGCAAAGTGGGTCCACCAACCTGGCCGCTGGAGAAACCGGAGAAAAAGGTCATATGTTATAGAAGCATGAACCAAGGAAAGGGAGACCTTAGGCACCTAAAGCCTGGCAGACCGATCCTTCCGGGCCAACTGGATTGGTAGTCTGGGATAACTGGGGAAAAGGATCCAAAGAGCGACTGACCGGGTACTGGGGTCTAGTGAACTTCGCAAGGGCAGTAATAGGTAATGGTAGCGGTTGCAAGATAACCCCCTGACTGCAAGTTGTTTGCCTCGGTGAATGCGTAAGTTACCAAAAGTGTAGGTAAATACCTGTAAGGGACAGGTATCACTCTACCAGGTTTACCACAGGGGCAAATGCCCTCCAATAGGTGTTTGTCTAAAGCCTCAGGGTACTTTCATAGCGAATTACTCGTGAAAGGGTATATTGAGAGGAACATTGAACATGGGTAGAAGCCAGAGAGTTTAAATAGGCAATCCCCTAGCTGGTTGCAGGTATGGCATCTAGTGTAGAACCTTCGGGCGGACTACTTAAATTAGAAAACCAAAAGTTGTACGTGTGGCTAGTTGTACTCTCGTTATACAAATGTAATATGTGGCACAGTCATATTGACCGGGCCAACCCGTTTGGATCAATAAAGTGCTAGGGTACCTAAGTGGTCACCTTAATATTAAAAAAAAATAAATAAATAAAAAAGGACCATGAAAGCAGTCTGATGTGCCGGTTTGTTTGCTTTAGTTCTTGAGAAGGTGCAGAAAAATGCTGTGTTGTGGTGTTTGAATTTAGCTTTAATGGCCTCTGGGATAGGTTCGTTTGTTGGTATAACTTTGAATTTGTAATTGATGAAAGTTGCAAATTTTTCTTCAAGGTAAAGCAGTTGATGATAGCGTCATTATGCCATAGTGTAAAGTCGAAGGGTTTGTTTTGCCTTTGTCGTAATTTGTGGTTATATGGTCAGTCCAAAGCTCGATTTGGTGTGACTGTGCTTCAGTCAAAGGCCGGCGGGTTTGTCCTTTGAGTGCTTGACTATATGTTCTCTGGGGGCAGGTGACATGGAAAGGGTCCATGGTTTTGTCGGAGCATGCATCGGAGATATTTTGGTCGGTGGGATCGTTTGTTTGAGGGTCCGGTAGGTCAGAGGGTTCATGTGAGGTCGTTGTTGATTCTTCTTTGTTGGAGTTAGTAGCATCCGTGAGAGTGTCGATTTTCATTTGGGTTGATCTTCCTGTGGGTAAGTTGTTTTGATCGTCTTTTTGGAGAAGCGTGGGAATTTCTGTATCCATTTGTGTATTGTTTTCGCCGATTTGGGAAGTTGGATTAATGTGGGGAACCGGTGTGGGAATTTTGGGATCAATGTGCATTGTTGTTGTTGTGATGGTTGGATCATGTGATGTTGTGTTTATCGATATGTTTTGATCCGATGATATAATCGATAGATTTGATGGGGGTAAGCTGAAATCACCACTATTGAGTGATTTTGAGAGAGTAGTGCTGGCGACAGAGAACGAAGGTTGGTTTGTTGTTTTGGTTCTTTTAGCTGGGTGACTCTTGGGAGCGTTAAGAGATTCTTGGACGCTGGTGTGAATGTTTTCGAGAGATTGTTGCTGAATGTCTTCCATAAGTTGTGGTTGTTGATTGGAAGTCATTGCTAGAAGGACGGAGAACGCACAAGGCGTTAGGAAGAGGCTATCTCCTTTTCTTTTAGTTATTTTCGAATGGGCGCTTAAGAAAATAGGTTCTTATTTAGTTTTAGGCCGCGAGGCCAATAATTATTAGAAAATTTGTATTGTTTATGCTGTTTTACGAGTTTTTTCTTAGCTCTAGTTTTGGTTTAGTGATCTACAGGAAAGAGTTTTTAACAATTGTATTAAAATTTTATGATTATTCATTATTCTATCATAATTAACAATCAATTTTTTGAAATTCAGATAGAAAATGGACCACGGTATGTTAATGCACTGAAGAAACCACAATTCTTAATTAAATTTACTAATATTAATTTAATATAATTAGAAGCGCAAAGCATCTACTCCGTTGCTAGTGAAAGCGAGAGATTTGAAATAACTACGGCTAATGAAGGCTCTGAAATAACAACTATTAACAAAAATCTTGAAACATCTGTTATGAATAAAAAACGTAGAACAAACAAATCATGGGTGTTTAAAGACAGATACTTTGTTAGGCATGATCCTGAAAAGAGTAAAAATGCATTTTTGTAATGTAATTATTGTTATTAATTTTGTTACTAGTTAATAGTATTGTATTTTGTTAGAGGACTATGTTCAATGTACACATTGTAAAAGTGTCTTGAAACATAATAACGAGACAGGAACCAGTTCTTTAATCCGGCACATGAAAAACACAAAATGCAAAAAATATGTAAAGGCTAACAAATCACAACAAACATTGTAGTTGTCGGAATCAGGCCTAGTTTCTTACAAATTTTTCAAAGCAGAAGTCAAGAGGATATGATGGAAATGATTATTAGGCATTCGTATCCATTTCGCATGGTCAAGCACGAAGGGTTCTTAAAGTTTGTAAAAAACCTGCAGCCACAATATAAAATAGTAGGTGAAAAAAATGTACGTGACGATTGTATGAAAATTGTAGATAATCTTAAAGAAAAGGTTCGTGTAATAATACAAGAGGACCTCGGGAATCTTAGTTTTATGACAGATTTATGGACGTCTGTTCAGACTCTTGGGTATATAGTTATAACATGTCACTTTATCGATAAAGAATGGAAGCTCCAAAAGTTAGTTTTAGGGTTCAAATTGGTTTCTGCCCTACATACCGGAATTGCTATCAGCGAAATGCTCTTAAAGTGTTTTAACGAGTGGAATATTGCATCGAAAACTTTGGCAATCACTATGGATAATGCTACAAGTAATGATGCCGCAATAACGAACATAAAGCACAAGCTCGAGGAACAAAATATGGAGTGTCTTCAATTAAAAGGGCCCATTTTTACATATATTTTATTTTGAGATATTTGAGTTTAATTATTTGTTTTGATTTTCGGACTGATCCGGGATCAATCAAATTTCACGATATTGATTGGTTAAAGACGGCAGGTGACTATCGGGTAAACTCGTGACGTGTTGGCTCTACGCAGCCTCATGTAATTTTTCTTTTTACATTATCTTGATTTTTTATTATGTAATTCGACTTTCATTTATAATTAAAAAAAGTCAATCATG
>QKWP01000992.1:59410-77692 GCA_003550325.1 Gigaspora rosea
TTTTTACATATATTTTATTTTGAGATATTTGAGTTTAATTATTTGTTTTGATTTTCGGACTGATCCGGGATCAATCAAATTTCACGATATTGATTGGTTAAAGACGGCAGGTGACTATCGGGTAAACTCGTGACGTGTTGGCTCTACGCAGCCTCATGTAATTTTTCTTTTTACATTATCTTGATTTTTTATTATGTAATTCGACTTTCATTTATAATTAAAAAAAGTCAATCATGTCAAAATTTATATGAATTTAACGAAAACTCATTTTTCAAAAAAATGTAAAAATGGGCCCTTTTAATTGAAGACACCCCATATGCTTATTAATGGAAATTTGTTGCACCAATAGTGCTGTGCCCATATACTGAACCTTATAGTCAACGGCGGTCTCAAACTTGTTAAAAATATTACATGCAAAATCAGAGAATGTGTTAAATGGATTTATGGTTCGCAACATCGACAACAAAGCTTTGAGGATGCTGTGATTGGATGTTGTCCTGCGCTTGTATCTAGCTTACGTCCAACTTTAAATGTACCTACCCAATAGAATTCCGTATATCTTATGCTATCATCTACGATTCCATACAAAAATGTGTTTGAACGTCTTGTATTGCAAGACAATAATTTTGATCAAATTATACCACTTAACGAAGATTGGGAAAAGGCTAAAATCATTTGTAATTTTCTAAAGCCATTTTATGAAGGTAATTAGGGATATTAGTAATTCAAACCAATTTGTCTTTTTAATATAGAACCAGTGGTTCGGACCACTAGTTCTAAATTAAAAAAGACAAATTGGTTCAGTTATTAACTTATCTAAAGGTGATTGAGAACTTATAATATATTTTGTTTCTTATAACTGGTAAAATTTAAAGATTTGCCATTTGAATGGCACGACTCGAATTGAATGACATTTAAACTGCATGACTTCACAGACATTTATGTCCATGAAGTCATGCAGTTTAAATGTCATTTAATTCGAGTCATGCCATTCAAATGGCAAATCTTTAAATTTTACTAGTGCATATGGCACGAATGATATTTAAACTGCATGACTTCACGGACATTTATGTCTGTGAAGTTATGCAGTTTAAATGTCATTTAATTCGAGTCGTGCCATTCAAATGGCAAATCTTTAAATTTTACTAGTGCATGGAATATGAAATTTATACTAGTCTAATTTTATTTATGTTTATAAAGCTATACTAACTAGTACGTATATTTTACTTTTAATATAGTTACGAACATTATTTCAGGGACTACATATTCGATGAATATTTTTCTTTCCTATTTAGTAAAAATTAAAATTCACATTGAACAAAATTTTGATAATTCAAATACCTTTATTTCTCAAATGGCCGTACCAATGCAGTCAAAGTTCAATAAGTATTGGGCTGATATAGGAGAAATGCACTGTATTGCATCGATTTTGGATCCCTGCTATAAGATGTCTTTACTTACACATATTTACAAGCACAAAATGGACTTATCTTTTACTGAAGCAGAAGATAAGTTAAATAATATTAAAATGAGGAAAGTGGTTTGTTTATTATTTTTTTTAAAGTTTATTTTGTTTTTTTAAAAAACCAACTATTTTTTGCTAATTCGATTATTATTTTTTATTATACAGAATCATGATGATTTATAAATCAACATATATTCAAAAAACAGTTCCTTCTAACAATTGTAATAATTTTTCTGATCTTTTTTTACAGGAAGATGAATTGATGCAGGAATATGACTGTTTTCTTGAGAATAATCAAGCCCATATCATAAATAATATGGGTGAATTCGAACAATATTTGGCTGATCCACTTGTTCCTTGTTCTAATTCAGAGAAATTTGATAACTTAGTTTGGTGGAAGGAGAATGAGTTAAAATATCCTTCTGTATCATCAATGGCAAGAGATATTCTTGCTATCCCGATAACATCGGTGGCATCTGAATCGATATGTAAAGTTCCATCTGGGTATTATGCATTATTTAATTAACAATCAGGTAACTGACACCTTATTTTATTGCAATTAATTTACTGACATGTTTATTTTGTTAACAATTATTTTACTGACGTCTCAATTTACTAACAAGTTATTTTAAAAATTGCACTGTTCTTAATCTTAATTCTAAATCTGACCCTAGCGACAATACCCAGAATTATTTTGTCAGTCAGTAAATTAATTGTCTGTGAAATAAACATGTCGGAGAATTGACTTTCAGTGAAATAACGTGTAGTGAAGTAATTGTCAGCGAAATGCACACCACCAATATATGGGGGGTGGTCAATAGAAACCAAGCAAATTTATTAGATAAATTTGCTTGGTTTCTATTAACCACCCCCATATGATAAAACACCAAAGTTTGCCTAATGCTAAAGCTAATCATCTAATTATAAATGCATCAACAATATTTTTTAATTAGGTGTTTAGCATTGCAGGAAGAATTGTTAATGACGAATGGTCGAATCTAACTCCAGAAACTATCGAAATGTTAATATGTGGGCAAGACTGGCTAAGAAATGAAAAAGAACAAGGCTGGGGAAAATTAAGGGATAATACGCAATTTGCTTAAAGCTGGTGGCATTTTCTTTTTTTTTACGTAAACCTTTTTTAATATTGACTATGATAATTTAGCTAATTAAATAATGTTTTATAAAAATAGAACTTCAATTTCTATTATTTTTTTTTTACAGGTTATGACATTCAACCATTTATCGAATAGATTTGATAAACTTAGATTTATCAAGATGGAATACAAGTTGAAAAAATGAAATTGAAATAAATCTTATCATTACGTGCTAAACGATTATTAAAATTAGAATGATTTTAAACATAATTTTTTGAGAGTATGGTTATAATGTGATCAAAGCTAGAATAATAGGGTTCAAAGCGCATTCAATAATTTTACACTATATGTACACAGTCAACATTTGTTAATAAATTAGCTTTATTGTAGAGCTTTAGAAATTATTCTAAAAAGTTTGTAGCAAAAATTACATAGAATAAAGCACTTAAGAATCATACAATCAATAACTTTGAAATTTTTGATTCCAATTTACTATTTATACACTGTACTATCTTATCATTTCAAAGAATCATAAGATTGTCAATTAAAACTCAAACCCCATAAATTAGCGGGCCTAGATCGGGCTTGGGCCTAATTTAAAGTAAAGCCTGGCCCAGTTTGTTTAGCGGGCTTTTTATCGGGCCCGGGCTTTAATCGGGCCCAAAAGAAATTTTCAGGCTTCATTCTGAGTTTAGGAAAACCCGACCCAACCCAGCCCATTACGGACCCTAAGTGTGCGTCAGGCCGTACTCGCATATGTCGACGACACAACATGGATCGCAGGTTCCAAGGAACAGCTAGAAAAAACAATTAGTATTGCAGAACAATTCTTCTATATTAATGATAGTCCAAGATGGTAACAATCAATCCGAAACTCCCAAATGAAGAAAGTTGTGTTTTTTTCAGCAAGACAAAGCAGCTCGAAGAACCTAAACTGTATAATATCAAATTTCTGGGAGTTTATCTATACACTTCTAAAGACTTAATAAACATTAAAAAAAAAGTAAAGAAAATAGTTGGATTGTTTACGCATCTATTGGAAAAGAAAAAGGTTATAGCTAGTCAGCTAAGCTGTATAAACAACCAGGTGCTTATCCCAAAACTAGAATATATCTTGCAAGTCACTGCTCTCTTAGAAAGTGACTTGGAAAGTATTCATTAGCTGATAATTCGTCTTTGTAAGAAGAAGCTTGGCATAGTGCAAACTGCTCCGAATGATATAATGTTTCATGGTGATATTTTGGGCTTTAAATCCTTGGCAAGCTCACTATTGGCCAAGCAGGCAACAAGTCTTTTAAAAAGATTAAACAGTAATGAAGGCCTGGAAATCCTGGCAGAGTTAAGAATTAAACAAAGAGCAATCAAGGCTGGGATGTCCGAACTGCCTCCTTTAACGTACGACATGTTACTCTCTGAAAAGGAAATTTGTCATATAATATGATAGAAAAATACAAGATAATCAACTTGAAGTTCAAAACACAAGATATCCAAAATGAGACGTTTAGTAAGGAAACTGCGATCACAAGCTTCTTAAATGAAAAATGATAAAGAGCTCGATGAACACAAGGATTGATTTAGAACTAGTATTGCTAAATCAGTTAATAGATCCAGTAGGCACGGGCTTAATATCATGGCAACAAGTAAGAGGTATAAGGGGAAGAAGCATAAGGGGAAAACACCCAAATGGTTTAGTAAAATCGAAGAGATGGTTTTGGTAAATGAATCCTCGAAGGAGCTTAAAGAAGAATACAGAATAGAAATAAAGAGTAACAAGCTCACGGCGCCATTAAGAAAAAAGGTCTGTGTAGATAAAAGATGCAAGAATTGGGTGGTGGTTAAGAGGAAGAATTCATCTTCGCACCTCCTGGGACGTATAAGCAAAAAGCTTAGATGTAAAGCTATTCTGGAACACTGGGTCGAAACCCAAAAAGTTAAAAGTGCAGTTAAGGGTAAGGTATTTTTTTGGCTCATGTAATGCATAAATTTGCAGATCCCCTGCTCCTGATTGGCCAAACTGGCGGTTTGGCCAATCAGGAGCAGGGGATCTGCAAATTTATGCATTACACAAGCCAAAAAAATACCCTACCCTTAAAATAAGCAGGTGTAAGGGTTGTAGCCTAAGGGGAGTAACAAAAATCAGGTGATTTTTTAGGGGGGAGGGAGGTAAAAAAAGTTAAAATTATATATAAAAACCTGACTATTTATATATTAAGAAAGAGGGAGGGGTAGGCCTCTGATAAAAAATAATCAGGCGATTAATGACACTGCCCTAAGTAACGGGATAAAGAGAACGACTGCCAATTCACAATAGAGATAAAAGAATGTGTTAGTAGAGTAGAAGGTATAATCAAAAAGGGAAGTGATTGGTTAATGTCATTTCCTCTGGCATACTACACAGACACGAAGTATGGAAATACACTAAGAGAACAAAATAGTATAGAGAAAGTAGCTTCGTTAGTGAAAATTAATTGTATAGAATTTGAAGTAATTAAAAAGCAAGGTCTTAGTAGAAAAATCACAAGTTTACTTTTAGAAATGACAGAAAAGAACATAACGGAGGAAAGGGTGGACTACGTTTTCAATACTGACAGCTCTTGGTACAAAGAAGAAGAGGGTATTTAAGATAAGATGGGTTCTGCCTGGGTACAGTTGGATAGGAAAGAGGAAATAGTAAGTTTAGTAGGGAAAATTAGAGTAGTTGATTGGCCTTCATCAACAAGATCTGAATTAGTTGCAATTCTTTGTGCTTTGTTAGTAGTTAAATCAGATTCTTTAGTTGTAGTTAAAACAGATAGTTCAGCGGCAATTAGTAGTATTGAGAGTGTGTTTAGGTCATGAATCTTCAAGAAGAGTCTTAAGTTGAAAAACAGTTCTATTCTAGACAAGATCGTTGAGATAACCCAAGTTAAAAATCTCACCTTAGAATTGTGTAAAGTCAAGGCCCATGATGGAGTAGTATGGAATGAACTTGCCGACAAGTTAGCAAAAGAGGCAGCACAACTCGATGAAGATTGGAAATGGTTACCTAGTAATAATACTCGGTGGAATGCATCTCTTTGGTGGAATAAAAAATTTATTGACAATTGCCTGCAGAAATTTATAATGCGTTTTAAAAGAAGGGCCTCCGAAAGAAAATGGTTTCTTTCAAATAGAAGTCTAGCTGCAGAAAATATTACTAATTTTAGTAATCTCGACTGGTCCTTCAAATGGTCAAGGTTGAAGGAGTTAGGAGGAATTAGATGTAAAGGAATTGAGAGTAGTTTTAAACTAATCTCGCGGATTAAGGGGATTTTTCAACTTCTTCCAACTCTAAATGAGTTGCATACTCGTAAGCCTTGGTTGTATAAATCACCAAACTGTATTTTGTGCACAGAAGAGACTAAGGAGACCATGAGTCACTTAATACGTTGCAGTTCTACTAAAAAGATCTGGCAGGAAACAGAAAATACGGTACTAAGTGCTGGATGGGTAGTGCTTTCGGATGAAGCAAAGCTTTCAATAAGCACTTGGGATTTAGATGAAATTTTGTTTAGCGATACTAAAGAAATTCATTTCAAGGAAAAAGAATTGTACTTAAGCGGTCTCGTGGAGAAAAGAAAATTCAAGCTATTGTATAATAAGGGCCTCTCGAAGAGGGACGCAAGAAATTGCATAGATGCGATTCTGTATACAGTACAAGAAAGTTTCTACCGGGCCATTTGGAAGAAAAGATGTAATAAAGTTATTAAATGGGAGAAAGAAGTTGGTTTCACGCGATCTTTGAAAAGGAAGTATAAGGATAAAAGAGTTTAGAAAAAGGCGTCATCCGATCTGAAGCTCGCAGAAGTTAGAAGGAAAAACCAGAAAGAAATCAAGTGTAAAAAGCAAGAAACGGAGAAAGCAGTGAATAAGTTAGTCGAGAACTCAATTTTGAGTCAAATAATAGGTTCACATGTAGTAAGTTGGTGGACGCGAAAATAGTTTGTTTTTTTTTTAATTATGTTTGGAAGGTAGCTGAGGACCTGAACAAGCTCTTAGAGAAATGTATAAGGAAGGTCGTATATATCTCTGAGACTATCAAACATCAGTGCAACAACCATATCTGGGCACTAGTGGAGTAAGCTGGGTATTAGCCTATATTATAGTTAGCTTTGAGTTCATGTATTCTTGTACGTAAACTGCTAATAAAGTAGAACATAGTTGTTAAGTTTAAAAAAAAAAATTACACTAAGTTGAACGATCTTGAAACTCTGTGATTAGATTTTAACGATTTTGAGCTTGTTAGAATCGTTTCAGTGAGATGAACATTTTGGTAGTTAAATCATCTAAATTGGTTCAGTAGAACAATAGTTATTAATAATTTTATAATTTTATACTTTTGGGCAGAATTATAAAAATTTGACCAGAATTATAATTATAACCTGATATTTTTGGGACCCTACCCACCCACTAAAAAATCATGTAATTTTTGGAAGCCCTCTTACTATGTACTATTTTTAATTATTATATAGATACCAAGTGTTAATTCGCTACTCTTTCAAAGAATTGGTTCTGTTATGCCTAACACTTCTCCAAGTTTAACTTCAGTTCCCAAATTCGAATATAGCACAATATTGATTTGAATATAGTACAATAGTTAGATTTAAATATAGTAATGATAATTAGATTTGAAATATAATAGTTATATTCAATAGCAGATTCAAAATGTAGCAAATAGTTAGATTCAGAGTATAGTATATAGTTAAATTCAGAACATAGCATAATAGTTAGATTCTGGTGTAGTATAATAGATTCAACACATAATATGATAGTTAGATTTAAGATGTAACATAATAATTAGATTTAGGTATAGACATGATAGTTAAATTCAGTTAGTATTTTGAAATAGTTAGATTCAAGCATAGTACGATAGTTAGATTTGGTTATAATATAGTACAATAGTTAGATTTGGGTCATAATATGATAGTTAGATTCAGGTATAGCATGATAAATTCAATATATATAATATGATATATAGTTAGATTATGATAGTTAGATTTGGGACATAGGACAATAAGGATGTAGCATAATAGTTAAATTTAGGATGTATAGTAGCATAATATATAGCATGTAGTTAAATTCGGAACATAGCACAAGTCAGATTTAGATATAGTACAAGTTCGATTCAGGATATAGCAAATAGTTAAATTTGTGACATATATAGCACAATACAATAGTTAGATTTAGGCATAGACACAATAGTTAGGTTTAAAATGTAATATAATTAGATTTAGGTATAGACACGATAGTTAAATTTGGTATAGCATTTGGGATATACAGTAGTATCATATGGGCCAATTTGAGTAATTTATAAGTAGAGCTTATTTTTTTCAAAACTTTAAAGTTAAATAACGTTTGATCTACTGGTCCATTTTAAATGATTTTACCACCAAAATGTTCATCTCTTTGAGACGATTCCAACAAGCCCAAAATTATTAAAATCCAATCACAGGATCAAGAGAAAATGCGCTGTCAAGTAAGATGACGCACTGTAGGGTGGGGCCATTGGTTGGACATATGTCCACCCAATAGCCCCACCCTATAGAGCGTCACCTTATTTGACAGCGCATTTTCTCTTGATCCTGTGATTGGATTTTAATGATTTTGGGCTTGTTGGAATCGTCTCAAAGAGATGAATATGAACATTTTGGTGGTAAAATCATTTAAAATGGACCAGTAGATCAAACGTTATTTAACTTTAAAGTTTTGAAAAAAATAAGCTCTACTTATAAATTACTCAAATCGGCCTACATGTTGATTATATTAGTGCGCAGTAACTTGTTTTATTTGAACTTGTAAAAATCTAGCCTGTGATGGTGATTTTTCTGTTTTTATCAAATTGAAAATTTTAGAAAATTCCGAATCTGGAAACAAATTGAAAAATCATTATAGCTTTGTCAATATTAATCCGTTTTGATGAAATTTAACTGAAGACTCTTGAATACCTATTCTATCAACTTAGGGCGCTGACATTTATTAGGTAATATTTTAGGAGGTGGGGGTCAAGAAAATCTTATCTTAATTAATTTTGATTGGCTAAAATTCTATTTATAGATCTTACCTGGAGGTAGAGATAAGCCCCTATAGTAAATGGATATTAGGTAATAAATATCAGCGCCTTTACTAAGTCACGTTTTGAAGNAAATATTTTATATATAAATTTTCATCATAAACTAGCATAAATAAAATTAATAATAGATACACAGATTATTTCAAATATTTCGATTAATAAATAATAATGCCTAAATCGACTTGAATAAAAGATTATTCATCAAGCAAATCAGCACGGACAATAAACTAATAAAACTAATAAGAATATTTTTTATTATTAACAAATTATTTTATATATTCCGATTAAATTAATCTAAATAAGTAAGACTTAATGAGAAGTAGCAGATAATTTATAACCTTACCGAGATAGAATAACTTAAGGAGCAGCAAAAATTTTTTGTCATATTTTAGACTATTATCAGGAAATTTTTTATATAAATAAATATTGATATATAACAATTAATCGATATATGGGAGTGAGTCAGTAGAAAAGGGACAAATCATTTTTAGTAAATTTTTTTAAATTTTTAAATTAAAATATCTTGACAACTATTTATCAAATTTGCTAAAAATTTTTTTATTTTAATCTTGAATTATATAGAATTAAAATAAAAAAAAACTTTATTAAATTTATTAAGATAGTTGTTAAGATATTTAAGCTTAAAGTCAAGAAAACTTTTACTTAGAAAAAATTTGGCACTTTTCTATTGACTCACCCCCATATATCGATTAAAAATTAATGATATATATCGATAAACTAGTTATATATCGATATATATCTATAATCAATAGATAGCGTAAATAAATATAAATCGCTATATATTTATTTATCGATTTCTATCGTATTTATTGAAACCGATATATAGCGATTAATGGATATTAATCACTATAGACTATCGCTATATTAGATATAGTATCTCATATATGTAACATACCGGACCGTACCGGATCTGATATTTTTTTTATTTTTTCTCGATCGTTTTTTTTCTTTATATTGTACTTATATTTTTCTATAATTTTTTTTTATTTCAATTTTATTTGAATTTTTTTTATTTATTTTTTTTTTCATTCTGTATATTTATTTTTTTTTCGTTTTATATTTATTTTTTTTTCGTTTATATTTATTTTTTTCGTTTTATATTTACTTTTTTTTTTGTTTTCTCTTTAGGAATCATCGCTAGAGCCGTTGTCGAAGTCGTCGTAGCTGTTGTTGAAGCCTTGGAGCCATCATTGAAGCCTCGAAGTCGTCGTTGGAGTCATCGTTGGAGCTGTCGTTGGAGCGTCGTTGAAGCCGTGGATTAGAGGTCACGAAGTCATGCAATTCGGGTAGCTTGCCGTTTTTTATTCTTTTCATATTTTGGTGTCTAGGAGGGTTTTTTTTTTTTTAAAGGTCACTAATTTGCGTTTTCCTTTTGTGCGTTCGTTCATTGTCACTCTTTGATTCTTTAGTCTTTCTGTGGTGCTTTCAGTAAATTGTATTTCTTTCGCCAAATATTTGTGGTTTTTTGTCGTGGTTTCTTTTGTAATTTCGTCATTTTTTCGGTGAGTTTTCCTGTTTTCCTAAAAAAAATAGCGAACTTAAGGCATATGAACAAATGAGTATATGCTGGTATTTGATGAATTTGGCTGAAAAATGTGCAAATTGTAACTGATATAACATGTTTAACGCTTGGTGTTAAACATGTGACCCTCAGAAAACCGAGCAAAGATGGACATGTGGAAATAAGGATGTCAATGATTGGATTAAAGAATCTCAACACAAGTTAAAGCACTGACGAAACGAAATTCTTGGTGGTTATAATCCTATCGGTTGGATAAACCAGTTAAAATTTTGGTTCAATATTTGTATTTTTTTTTAAAAATATAATAAAAATCGGTTCGATCATTTTTCTGTCTTAAAAACGGTTTTACAATAAATTTTTAATGCTTTATTTTTTCAAAAAGCTTATTTAAGAATGCCGAATTTTATGAATAAAAAAAAAAACTTACATTAATTTGCTAAACTACTCTGTCTATACTATATTCTATCCTATCGGTCAGTACAATGAACTATGCGAAATATAATTAAATCTAAAATATTATAAATTAGGTTAGAAATAATAAAAAAAAGCATCGTCCGAACTAAATAAAAAAAAATAAACCAGTATCAGTAAAAGCACTGATATATAAAAAAATAAATAAATAAATAAACAGTATCAGTAAAAGCACCGATATAAAAAATAAAAATAAAAATAAACAATATCGGCAAAATCACCAATATATAAAAAAAAGATCAGTATCGGTAAAAGCACCGATAAAAAAAAAAAAAAAAANNAGTAAAAGCACTGATATATAAAAAAAAAAAAAAATAAATAAACAAAAAAAAAAAAAAAAAAAAAAAAAAAAAAAAAAAAAAAAAAAAACAGTATCGGTAAAGGTACCGATAAAAAAAAAAGTATCGGTAAAAGCACTAACCGATATAAAAAAAAAAAAGTATCGATAAAAAATGCGATATACCGATACTTTCAATCAACTAAATTTCGACAGCTGTCAAAATTTGGCAGATACAAACGATCCGTTATTGTTACGAACATGACATAGATAGGAGTTGCGGGTAATACAAAATCTGATTTTGTAAATAAACTAAGCGCATGAAATAAAAATTTAGGGTTAGGGCCATAACGTTAGAGGCTATGGTTTTTTATTATATGTAAAATTTCATTTCCGTCATTTTTAATTAGTGCACCGAGGTCGATTTAAAGTTTTTTTCTTCTTTTACGCGTGTTCGGGTTTTTGTATTACCTGCGCTGGTAGTAATATAATAGACCAATAACAATCGAGCACGTGAATCGTGTGCTCGATTGTTTTGATCAATCGAGCATGTGATCACGTGCTCAATTTTTATTGGTCGATCATGGGTCGCCATGACGATGGGTCGCCATAAAATAACACCTTTTTTTCATTTTATATTTACTTTTTTTTTTGTTTTATATTTTTTTTAGAATATAGCACTTTCCGCTTAACAAAATAGAACCGGCTTAACAAGATTCAGTGCGAAAGTTAATTAATAGAAACCCTAGGACTCCAAACAGATTAGAGGAATCGTGGAGTGGAGATCTCCCACCTGCCTAATGGAAGTATATTCGTTTTTGAATTATTATCAGCAAAAAAGTAGGTTGCTCGAATCTATATAAAGATAAGTATTTTTTTTCAGTATATTTTTTTTCTTTTTTTTTGTTATCGTTATAACTGATACTTTTGTTTTCTTGTAGTAATTTGAAGTCGTTCTTGCAGTATTTCAAAGTCATTCTTGTGGTATTTCAAAGTCATTCTTGCGGTAAAGCGACACCATTCTTGCGGTGAAATGACGCCGTTCTTGCGATGACATAACAACGTTCTTGCGGTGAAGTAACGGCGTTCTTGTGGTAAAGTAATGGTGTTCTTGGTGATTCAACAGCCGTTCTTGCAGTAAAGTGACGGCATTCTTGCGATGATTCGACATGTGGTAAATAAAGTATTGTGATAACTTAACAGCATTTTTGAAGTGAATTGACAGTGTGTTTGTACACGTTCTTGTGAATTATAGCATTCTTACGGGATTTTTGTATGCGTTCTTGTAGTGAAGTGACGGCGTTCTTGTAGAATTTAACGATGTTCTTGTAGTGATTATACGGCTTTCTTGTAGTAAAGTCTTGTGGTAACTTGGATAATATTAGTATTAGAGTGTTTAGTTATAATTAGTTAGGGTTTGGAGTAGAAGTTAGAATAAGTACCGTAAACTGCCGTATAAACAGCCCGGGTTTGGTACATTCTACCAAAAAAATTAATTAGTAAAAAAAAAAAATTATTAGTAAAAATGAGAGGGAGGTCCGATATGTGGGGGGCTGTTTATACGGCAGTTTACAGTAGTTTTACTTGGTGGTATTTGCTATTTGATAATATGTATGTGTAAATAAAAAAACATATTATTGTATATATATATTATAATGTTAAATAAATTATAAAGCCGATTTTGCAATATAATTTAATTAATTGGTGATCCGCGAGTTAACCAGAGAGTGGTCATAGTGAAACATGACGCGGATTACTTATAGAAATTAGGGGTTTGCAAATGTGGAGTGCACACATCTAAAACTTCTTTTTATACTAAGTTAATCACTCTTCTGACTTAAGAGACTTTTGTAGAGCTCGTCAAGACGCATCTAATGGTGGGTAGAGCGTCAAAATCGGCCTGGTGGGTGCTGGGATATCTTTAAAAAACGTTTCTTTTACTATGTAAATTTCTTTGCAAACAATAGTATTGTTTGTAAAGAAATTTACATAGTAAAAGAAACGTTTTTTAAAGATATCCCAGCACCCACCAGGCCGATTTTGACGCTCTACACACCATTAGATGCGTCTTGACGAGCTCTACAAAAGTCTCTTAAGTCAGAAGAGTGATTAACTTAGTATAAAAAGAAGTTTTAGATGTGTGCACTCCACATTTGCAAACCCCTAATTTCTATAAGTAATCCGCGTCATGTTTCACTATAACTACTCTCTGGTTGACTCGCGGATCACCAATTAAATTCATTATATGTACTATATAATTGGGTATAATAAACACATTTTTTATTATCAAAATATTAATTGTTTTTATATTGATTATATTGATTATTAACTATTATGGATATGTATTGATTATAATCACTATTAATATATTGGTTATATATTGATTACTAACTATCATATATATCGATACTAAATACCCTGCCGATTTTTATCGATTGTGATAGTAATTGATATATATCTGAAATAGATATTAATCGATATATATCTTATCAGATATATATCGATTACTATTTATATCAGATATATGTTGTGTCCTGATGCCCGATTCGGAATCGGGCTGCCCTAGATGAGAATTTTGTAGCAGAATTAGGACTTCAGATGACTTTAGGGTTAGGGTTAAGCTAGAGTTAGAGGTAGGATTAGGCCAGATTCCAAATTGGAACAAATTCTTATCTAGGACACAACATATATATCAATTATTATCACAATCGATAGAAATCAGCAGAGGTATTTAGTATCGATATATATCTGACCGGTTAGTAATCAATATATATCTATATATGAAATTTGCTAATGATACTAACAGACCAATTTAATATAAATATAAAGAAAATGACTTATTTTAAGAGTAGGGTGTACGTAGATCATTTTTCATATGATCTACATGGTAGATTGAATTTTTATATGTAGTAAATAAAAATATGCTTCTAATAAAACTTTTTATTATCTGAGTCAATTTTTATCATATTTATATAATATATAGTTTAAAGTAGCTTGTTTATAATAATAAAGTTATAAAAAATGCATCTCTTTAAAAAAATAAACTTTATATAGAATTAAATTTTCTGAGATAACTATGTTTTTTTTAGGTTACACAAAAATTTGATAATCCTCATTGGTCGAATCATATGATGTTTATATGTAAATCATATGATATGGTTATACAAAGTTGATCTACAATCTATTTTATATGAAAATTGAAATATTGACACCCTATACTTAAATATATCCACTATTATAATCATCGCCACTAAATCAATGAAATAAGAAATCAAAGTAAAAGTGAATAAGTACTATTTATTTTTCAGGTCTTTTCTAATATTTTTAATTATTTGAAAAGTTTGTTTAGATATACTTATATACTTATGTACGTATGTACTTACAAATCAAATGCCTTATATTCATCCTTTTAACACCAACACCATTTCTATAACAATATCCAACCAAATTTATTCCTTTAGTACACATATGCCCAACCTCTACTGATTTATGGTATTGAATAAATGCCTTATGTTCATCCTTTTCAACACCAATTCCATTAGGGCAGTGTCATTAATCATCTGATTATTTTTTATCAGAGGCCTACCCCCTCCCTCTTCCTTAATATATAAATAGTCAGGTTTTTATATATAATTTTAACTTTTTTTACCCCCCTCCCCCCTAAAAAATCACCTGATTTTTGTTACTTCCCTTAAAATAACAATATCTGACATTATATATTCCTCTAGCGTCTCCCATGTCTGCTAATTTTTGATAAAAAATAAACACCTTATGTTTATCCTCTTTAACTCCGATTCCTTCACTATAACAATATCCAACATTATACATTTCTGGGCATCTCCCATTTTTGCTAATTTTTGATAATAATTGAATGTCTTATATTCATCCTTCCCAACTCCTATACCATTGTCATAACAATATCCATTATTATATGTTTCATTAGCGTTTCTCATCTCAGCTGATTCTTTATAATAAATGAAGGCCTTATGTTCATCCTTTTTAACTCCAATTCTATTTTTATAACAGTTAGCAAGCACTAGTGTTCCACTAGCATACCCTATTTTTGCTGATTTTTGATAATAAGTGAATGCCTTATATATCCTTTTCAACTCCAATTCCTTTTTGATAATGATATCCAACATTAAATATTCTGTGAGTGTCCTTCATTTCAGCAGATTTTTGATAATAAATAAATGTGTATGTTCATCCTTTTCAACTATGATTCCCTTATCATAACAATATCCAACATTATAAATTCCATCAACGTCTCTCATCTCTGCTGATTTTTGATAATATATGAATGCTTTATGTTCATCCTTTTCAACATCAATTCCAAGATAACAAAATTCAACTTCATTTATCGCAACAAAGTCAGTGGACTTTTGATAATAAATGAATGCTTTATGTTCATCCTTTTCCATTCCAATTTCTTTTTGATAACAATGTCCAACGTTAAATGTTCTACAGGCGTCTTCCATTTTGGCTAATTTTTGATAATAAATGAATGTCATATGCTTATCTTTTTTCAACTCCGATTCCATTTTGATAACAATATCCAATATCATTTATTCCACTAGCGTTCTCCATATTAGCTGATTTTTGGTAATAAACAAATGCTTTATATTTATCCTTTTCAACTCCCATTCCATTTTGATAATAGTATCCTATCATATGAATTTCACTAGCTTCTTTCATTTCTGCTAATTTTTGATAATAAACGAACGCCTCGCATTTATCCTTTTCAACTCCAATTCCATCTTCATAACAGTTTTCTAATGCAAGTGTTCCAATTGTGTTCTCCATTTTTGCTGATTTTTGATAGTAAATGAATGCCTTATTGTCATTCTTTTCAACTCCAATTCCATTAAAATAACAATATCTAACATTATATGTTTCTCTAGCATTTCCCTTCTCTGCTAATTTTTGATACCGAATGAATGCTATATGTTCATCATTTTTAGTACCAATTTCATTAAGATCATCCTTTTCAATTTCTTTTCTATTAGCGTTACCTATCTCTGCTGATTTTATTTTATGCTAATTCTTTTCAACTTCAATTCATTCTATAAAACGTTGATTTGTCCTGGTTGCTTTAAAAATGAAGGATTTTAAATTAATATTTGATGCAAGTATGTATACATCGCAGATCAGATTAAAATTTGTATCAGATCTGAATTTAAATGCAGAGTTTTATTAGGACTGTAGTGAAAGTCTTAGAGCTTCGATCCTATTTTTAAATGACCATCCGAATTAAATTCGAATTCATTTTTCTGCATCTGATTTGAATTCGGATATGATTCAGATTGAATAAATTCAGATTCAATCTGTTAAATAATCAAAATTCAGTACTTTGATTTTAATTTTTTAAAAATTATTCGATTTTTTGTGATAGAATTGGTTAAAAATTCGAATTATAGCTGTTCTCATAAATTCTGGGACAACTGACAAAAAATTTGGCTGATGATTATTTGGCTGTATTCAATAAGTTTTTGAAAATCCAATGCCAAAAATCCAATGATGATAATACCGAATCAAAAATCTATTGAATTTAACTGAATAACCATCGGTCAATTTTTATCCCAGAATTTATGAGAACACCTGTAAGTCTAAACTGGATTCTATTAGTAAATTCAGATTAAAACAGAAAAAATCATATATGCACATATACAGTATATGTATGTTCGTTCATATATACTATTTGTGCATATACATTTTTTACATTATCATTTGCGTTATAAATATTAAAAATTTGTAACCTTCTTGGAACATGAATTCTTGCTTTGAATAATTTTCAGCCTATTTAACTTGTTTAACCCTAATCTCAGATCGATTTTATACAGTATTAAGGATNATTCTTGTTTGTATGAGCGAAAATAGAACTAAGTACTGTAGTTTGCGCCAATTTCAAGTAAGCATCCAGTAATTCTTTTTTTATATTTCCCATGGCATCTAAAATGTCCTAAATAAGTCAGTTAATAAATACTGTTGGGATAGTTTAATTAACACCTAATTAATACATAAAATGTATATGTGAAATTATGATAATAAATATTTTTATACTTAGCTTATAAATCAACAAATATTGCAATAAATTCTTCATTAATTATAATAATTCTCGTCTAAGAGATTATAAAAAATTAAAAATAGATTGAAAAAGTTTTGATTTTAAATGAAAACCCAAACATACTTAACTTTTGTTTTATAAATTTATAAACTACCTGCCTTAATACTTCAGATAATGTATAAATGCTTTATACAGATCTACTTTAGCCCCAATTCCTAATAAATGTCATAATACATTCGGTTAAAATTATTTATGAAATGCATTATTTTCGTCTTTTTTTCAATCTCAACTTCGGATTGGTAACAATTAATAAGCAGATTTTTTCTGTTTAGACTATTTACATTGCAGGTAATGGATAGATCAGGTAAGTAAAATAAAAGAGCACTTCAAAAAAAAAATGAACACTCCAAGATCAAATTCACACGTTGCATCTGTATTTGTCGATCTTGGTCACGATATGTATGTCACATGCTCTAGTTAATAAGGATTATAATTTGAATAAATTCTTATCCTCAATCCGAAATATATTACGGATCTATCCGTTTAAAATTCACGGATAAAGATATCCGCATTTAATCCGAATTGTCTGATTAATCTGAATTAGACGAATTGCGGATCGAAGCACTAGAAAGTCTATAGTTAAGTATTGGAGAAATTATAATGATTTTAATGACTCAGATACTTTATATAGCCTAATATTCGAGGTAGGACCGTTCCAAATATAGGGTCGTCTAAAGCGGAGACAAATTATGTGATCAACCACCAATCAAATTATAGAATTTTGATGATCTTCGGTGAAGCAAAAATAAAAGAGAAGTGAAAACCTTGAAAAATATAAAAAACGGCAGTCTAAACCTACTTTGATAGGACCCCAAACAATCTATGTGAGGTCATAGTTGAAAAATAGCTAACAGAAGCCCATTTTTTAAAAAGATTATATTTGAAAAGTAGGTATTAGAGAAAAAGGTTATATTTGAAACCTGCTAAATAGCAAAATAGGTATATTTGAAAAATGCTAATGGGATAATTTTATAAATGTTATATTTGAAATGTACTAATGAAAAATTCTGGGTGTAATAAATACAAAAATTAAAAATACAAAAATTGAAAAATGCCAAAATTGGAAAATTGCAAAAATTAAATAAAAATTAACCAAAATGGGGGAGGTTTTTTTTTTTAAGTTTTTTACACAACTTGTGGATTATATATTTATGATTGTTGATAGCTTGTGGATGAAATAAGCTTAAGTGATTTTGAACTTTTTTTTTTTTTTTTTT
>QKWP01000992.1:80631-92902 GCA_003550325.1 Gigaspora rosea
TTTTTTATTTTATTATTTTTTTTATAACGAAATTATTTTTTTTATTTATTTTTTTTTTTATTTTTAAAATAAGTTATTAATTATTTTTTTATTTAAATTTTTTTATATTTTTAAAATAGCTGGTGGTTACACAAGATCAAGATCTAAATAGATCGTTAAGAATTTTAACGATCTATTTTAGACAGTACCTTATTAAAAGTTTTAAAGATAAGTAATTTGTTTATTTTTTTTTCTTCTTTTTTTTTTGTTACTATAGCTTTGTTACAACTTATACTAATACATTGTTTGTTCTTTTATAGTTGTAGGTTTTTGTGATTCTTATAATTTGATGATGTTTCGTAGTAATTTGACGTCGTTCTTGCGGCGTTTTTGCGATGAAGTGACGGCGTTCTTATGGTAATTTGGCGGCGACCAGGTTTGTTTTTTTTTAAAAAAAAAAATTATTCAGAGGGAATGTAAAAATTATTAATTACATTGTTAAAATATATAGAGTATTAAAAAAATGGTTATTTTTAGACCATATATCTTCATGTTATATAATAGGCTTCTTCTCGATGTCTTAGTGCAAATTTGTTGTTTTGTTCAGTATCAAGCAAGTTTGTTAAATCGTAATTGCTTCCCTAAATCGTCCCGTTAGATAATAGGCTTCTCCTCGATATCTTAATGCAAATTTTGTTAGATCAATAATATCTTCCCATGATAAAATTAAATTTTACTCAAAATTTAAGAGCCGAATCTTGTTTGATTTTCAGCGAATTGTCTAAATCTTCAAGTGTATACATATTCTTCGCATTATTGCATATATTAAATCATCGTTCCGTATTTTTTTCGATACGAATCGTTTTATGCTTAAATCCTAATATTTAATTTAGAGAATTACGTTATCCGTTATCTTATAAAAAAAAAGCGGAATATTATAAAAATCTTCGAAAAGATTAAAAAAAATCTTTCGAAAAAATTACAAAAAAAAAATCCACTTACCATTTCATATTGACAACATCAAATTAAACAAATAAATAATCTTTTAAAGACACTTACGAATGAATACTCAACTAGCACGAACCTTAAGTTCTATATAATTTTGTATTTTAAGAATATGGCTTCCTAAAAAAAATATGTTACGGTAGTCTTTGTTCATATTTCGAAGCAAAACTGTATTAAGACTTTAACTAAAGTTAAAAAACCTTTTGCTTCATATTATTCTACCGTATTTAAACCAAAAAATCTATATTCGACACAAGGTTCACCTTCACCAGAACCACCGATAGATCCTTTACCTACTCCACCACCGGAACCAGCTGGAATAAGGCTATTACTAACGTCTGGATAAAGAAATTGACAAATTGTTGGAATTAATACAAGATATAGAACCGGATCGATATCTTACTATACGTGAAAGAACGAAAACTTCAGTCGGTCAGTCAGATTTTTTTGGGCTCCCGAAACACTTAATCCTAACAACCCCAAATATCCTGAACGATCATATATCTATGTCCTAGGTATGATTATTTGAGAAATAGCAGCCAAATGTACTACTCCTTTTAAAGACCTTCGTGATATTTCGATAATGCGTAAAGTTGTCGACAAGAAAGCAAAAGAGACCATACCAACAATTAAATCTACCGATTCGTTTTAAGTTCTTTTCAATCTATTCGCAGTGGCAGGAATCTGGTCAGGTGTCTTGTTTAACCCGAATTTAATAAAAAAATAAATGCTACTTTTTTTTTTTTTTAAAAAAAAAAAAACAACATAACTTTACCTTTTCTAGGTTGTTTCCTCACCATTACCACAGCCTGGCCGTCGAATCACGTCGAATCGCCACAAAGAATGCTGCCGCGCTGTCAAGTCACCATAAAAATATAAATGGTTTAATAAGGTTAGGCGCCTTTGCTATTCTTGCCTAGTTTTTTTTGAAGAGTTAATAAGATACATAAAAACTTTCGACATTATTATTCGAAAGAAAAACTTATCTGAATTTTGAGTGTATTCTTTTCTGTGTATTCTTTTTCATGTGTATCGTGATAGCTATCGTGATCCTAAAAAAATTCAATTTAAAAAGTTGATAATTACAGAATTACAATACATATAAATTAGTTACCCGGGTAATTGATTCGAACCAGCCCATGACACAAACGCGTAAAATCTGTGTTGTTGTTGCACTAAATGTGCAAATATAGGCACGCAGCGTTACATCCGGAAAATGCAACAATTACGTTTTTGATATTTTTAATCAAAATGCATCAAAAACGTAATTTCAGTCATCAAAGGGCGTAAAAGTATGAGTCTGTCGCTACGCTCCAGACAATTAATATTCTTTACTCACGTTATCTTTGCTAAATTGTCATACTAAATGTTTTTAACCTCTTTCTTTGCACAATGAATGAAATTTTAGTAAGGGCGCTGCCAGGAAGCAGCTGATTTGATTTTGGCCAAAATTTTGACCCCCCCTATTTTAGTCAGGTCTTCATATTAAATTTCCAGTTTTTCAGCCCCCCTCCCCTAGGAAATCAGCTGATTTCTGGCCCTCCTCTAAGGTAGTGACTTGAAGTTTCTTACATTTTTTAAAACTTCAGTTAAAAAATCATAATATGAATATTTGTAGATTAAGATGGATTAAGCGAATATGTTGTAGAGCAGAGCGCAATCTTCAAGTTTGTTTAGTGAACCTTTCCCCTTTACTATGGAATTAGGTTGCTCGAGCTTCTGAAAAAAGTATTGTAAAACGTATAAAAAAATTTTTTTTATCAATTGGATCGTTTGTATAATATGGATGGTTCTAACTGTGGCCTAATATATTACTTTTTTTTTTTTAACTTTGGCAGTCCTGCCGCAACTTTATTTATTCATATTCTGTATTTACAATACATTATATGTTGTCTACTCTAGGTTGACTACTTATTAAAGTGCGACCCACCCGGTTGTCGTTAGAGACACCTAAATGTGACCTGCTATAGCAAAATTTCTCTCTGTCAACCGCCTAACCCTTAGGTAAGGAATATTAGATCGGTTACTTCATTGAGTAGGGATTGCTGCCCATCAAGACTACCATTTATTTTGATTCCAATCTGAGAAATTTCCCTTCTCTATTCACTTTCTTATTTCTATTTCTGGCACCTTTTTAAAAATATGTCTAAATTGTCCTCCAATTTGGGTTTTTTAATTTTACCTCGACTCCCCATTCTTGAAGTATGGGGTTCTACTCTCTCTTGGGGCTTCTGCTGACCTTTTCGATCCTCCTTTGTCTTTCTAGGACTTCTTCGTTTGGACTGAGTTGTGATACCTATCATTTTTTCCCAGCTGTTTGTAACTGAACACCTTTCCATCCAAATCTTTTTCTGAAAGCATATAAGCCACTTATCCAAAAAGGTTGTTAAGACCCACAAACTTTTCCACCCCGAGAGCCCTTCTTCTATTAGCTTTCGATCCAAATCTTGATCTAACTAGCCTTTCACCAATTCTGCTCTTCGTGTATTTGGATCTTTTCTATTAATTTCCAAGAGTATCTCTCTTAACTTCCTTTCAGAGTTTTCTGCCTTCTTTTTATCATTTAAGTTTTTCTATATACCCTTGACTATCAACGTTTTCTCCTCTTCCCATATGTTCTGGTCTATTGGACAAGATGTTAGATGATCAAAGGTTTCCTCATTCATCTTGCATTTTCTACAGACTGTTGTCGGGTAAAGATTGTCGGGTAAAGGTTTGGCCTGTGCTTAGCTCTCTGGCACATAGTAGGTAATAGACGATTGAAGGCTCTGATTCTAAAGCTCCAGGTGTTATTTTCTTCCAGGCTTCTTTCTTGAGCCTTTTGGTGAGTTCTTAGTAGGCTTTTATATACTCTCCAGTTTATTCGTCTGACCTCTAAACTCTCTGCATCCTTCTTCTGGTACCAATATATTGGACAGCTAACTCTGAAGTAGGTATTTATATATTTTTTAATAAAGCTTCTAATTGGAACTTCAACCTTATTCTTTTTCCATTCCAATTTATAGATAAAATCTCTGCACTCAATTGATCCTACTTCTGTTGTTTCTTTTTTGCTGCATACTAGTTTTGCTAAAGCATCCGCTCACTCATTAAACTCTTCTCCTGAGTGTGCTTTAACTTTCTCTAGAATTAGGTGTATGTTTTTAGTTTCTACTGCTTTTCTAATAGCACATGTAATTGTCTGGTTACTGATCTTTAGCCAGTCTCTTGTTCTTTTTATAATATTTCTCTTCCTAATTGCGGCAATAGCAGCTTGGCTATCTGATTTTACTACCACATTGCTATTTTCCGGTGCTATTAGAATTGAACAAAGAATTCCCATGAGTTCCGGTCTAGTTGAAGAGATCCACTTTTGCATCTTCCCTTTGATGTCTCTGACAACCTGTCACTTTTCATCCACTTGTACTAAACTATACTCTAAGTTACTATCTCTATCTAAATTATCGCACTTTACCGAACTATCTGTATAAAACAATAGATCTTTCAGACCCAGATTTTGCTGTAACGCCTTTTTTAGCTCCTCTCTTTTCCTTTATTTTGTATCAATCTATCTATTAAAACTTCTCCCCATATTGGTACCTGGATCGGTAAATTTATTAAACTTTCTAATATGGGCCTTACTAATGATTTTCTGTTCTGTCTACTTTCCAGCCATGAGTTTACAAGGTGATTTGCAGGTAAGGAGAAGCTCTGGTTATCCTGTGTCATATTGACCCACTTAGAAATGTCTGTAAGAGCTTTTTTCTCTTGAGTCACTTCCTTTATCTGCTTCTCCTCGGAATTTGTTTTTCTTCTTTTCTTTTCGCTTTCGAATTTTAATTCTAGATTCTCTTTATCACCTGAGGCCCATACTTCAATCTTTGCTTTAGTTTCTGTCTTCCTTTTAATATGCCCTATATTTAACTCCTGACTCTTCTTATCTTCATATAAGATCCATTCTTTCTTAGACTTTTTTTCTGAAATTCTCTTTAGCTTCAGAAGCAAAGCTAATCGGTTTTCTCTATTATCTGTATAATTAACCTTACTTTTCTTGAATTCTCTTCCAGAATTGTCTCTTCTAAATGCTGGAACCACGCTGCTTTCCTTCTCTTTGTGCTTTTATCTTTTAAACTTTTGACTTGTCGCCAGGTAAGCATTGTTTTAAAGCATGTGTCATAAAGTTGGTCTATATACCATAAACCTAACTTTTGCAGGCTTTTAATATTTCCTGCCCAGCCTATCTTACTTAAGTGGTACATTATTGTTCCATTCGTACCTGTATTTTCCTCCAGGCACCATTCTTTTGTAAAGTTAGATTCAGGAACCTCTAACTCTAGCTCTTTTGCTAAAACCAAAACTCTGTAGTTCAAATTGTGAGATGGTCTATATTTTAGGAGTTGCTCTTGGTTTAGCTCCCATATAGGGTTTGGGCTGCATAGGTCTAGTTGTGCCTTTCTGAGCCTTAAGTTTGTTGATATCCCCAAGGGACCTCTATTATTAACTCTAATAAGCCATTCAGTTAAGTAATGCTCAGTGTGTCTTTGCCAGAACGATTTAAGGCCTATCAGGTCTTCTTGACACATAATGCTATTTGGGGGCGTTAATGGAAGACCTGCTTTCCATTTTGCTATTCTTATAATTGGTTGCTGGACCTTTTCACAGACTTTTTTGTTCAGAAGAACTAAATTTGCTTTATACTCTAATCGGAGAAGTAATACCTTATTGTTCAAATATTTAATCTGCTCTACTGAAATCCTCTTGTCTTGGATAATTCGTGCGAACAACCCTACTTCCTGGTGTAATCTTCTTATACAGTCCTGTGTTTGTAACTTTGTAGTTAGCCAAACATCTAAGAATCTTGCGGCCTTTTTGTTACCTAGGGCTCGTACTACTTCCTTCGCTCTACTCATCTCTACAAATTGCTTTTCCTTCTTCAATTTTGAGTTCAAAACTAATAGCTCTGTTTTCTTTGGATTTACTTCTATATTATTCAGTCTATAGAATTCCTCTGCCTTCCTAATAATCATTTGTAAATTCTCTTTAGATAGGGCAATAAGGGTGGTATCATCTGCATAAGCAATGCATTCTGTTCTGAAAGATTCCACTCTAGTTTCCCCTTGAGCTGAAATTGGCCAATGAAGTTTCAATTCAAAACCTTTTTCCTGTCGTTGAAGTTTACAGAGGAGGGGACTAATATATTACTTTTTTTTTTTTTGATAACCTTGCTTTATTATATATATACAATTAAATTTAAAAATAGATTAAATATCTAAATTTATATAATGATCTATATTATGCATATTGTTTACTTGTTTACATTTTTTTAACTAATCAAATCAAATGTCTGCCATGCTGCTTGCAGGGCCCCTGAATACATTTATATCACATTATTTTTTAATATCACCTTTGGTTGTACACTTAATAATACAATTTTCTAAAAAACATTAGTGTAACTATACAATTTTGCCATTTTAATATTAGTAGATATCAAATCAATTATCACGACGAACATTTTTTATATTCTATTCAGGGGTCCTCTGCTTGCATATTGAATATACAAAGGAGTCTCTAAGGTACTGGTTATTTTTATAAAAACTGTTTTCCTGTGTTATCCTACTATATATTAAATATAGGTAGCTCTCCAACAAAAAATTCTCCATTAATAATTTGGTTCAAGTGATCGTTGTAACATTAATTAAAAATATATATTTAATAAAAGTATATAATAAAATAAATAAAAAAATATAAAATTTATATTAAATTGCGAAACCTTGTGAAATAATATGAAAATCTGTAAAAAAGCATGATTATATGAATATGTATATCGTTTAAAAAATTTTAAAAATTTGCGAAAATTTGCTAAATATTGCAAAACAATGTGAAAAGATTACAAAATTTGCAAAATATTGTGAAACAATGCGAAAATATTAAAATATTACCTTTTGCGTGCATTAGTTTATTGATCTGCTTGAGTACGCAACTCCTGTAGGGGGTAATTTGCATTTTTTATTTGGTATATTTCATAATATTACCATAATATACCGCACTGATCGTAAGATTTTCATAATATTATGGTTTGTAATATCTTATGTAAGATTATGTATATATAATCCGCTAATGATATTCCATTAAGAAAGAAATCTTGAGACGTCCATTTTTTCAGAACATTTGTACAAATCTCTAATAAATGTTACAGATCATAATTAAAATGAAATTTATATTTCTACTTAATTTGCTAGCTTTCTAAAGCCTACTAATACTTGTTTATTATAATTTTTTTTAAAACTAACCCTAACTCTAAACTCCTAATCCTAAAAAATGCACTCCAAAAAAATTTAGTTTTTGAGATTTTATCTATAATTTCATTTTAATCTGGATTTTATTATAATCTGTCACAATAAATGCTGACCAGTTTGTATTAAGCTTTGTACTTAAATTTCATTATATTCTTTATTAAGTGCTATTGACATAACTGATGTTTTGTACCTAAATGGTTGTAAGATCTTAAAATGCAAATGCATATTAATAAACCATTTTAAGAAATTTAATAAAAAATTTCTTCTGTTAATACTTTAGCAAAGTATATATTATATCCATAATTATTCACTCTAGTAAAAATGCCAAATGGTATTTTAAACTGATTTGTTTTGTAAGTATTATCATAAACAACTATAGTACGTGGGGTGATTGAAAAGTTTTGCACTTAAATCAATATCTCAATCAGTTTTAAAGATATTATTTTGAAATTAATATGCATAAATATAGTGGTTATGATAATTTTATAAAAAAATTTTTGACCATTTTTATTAAATAGTTTTTAAAATATTAAATTTTTAAATATGTATATAAAAACTATTATAAATTTTTTATATATAAAAATTAGTTTAAAAATATTAAAAAAATAAAAATTTTAAACAAATTTCTTTGAAAATTTAAATAATAATAATTTCAATTTTATAGTTTTTAAATACATAATTTATTTTTAAGTTAAAATGTTAAAATTTAAAAAATTTTAGATTTAAAAATTTTTTTATTTTGCGAAGCTATATATTTTTTAAATTTTAATATTTTACAAATTTTACAAAAAATAATTTTTTTTTAATAATTATCTTTTACAACTATTATATTTTTAAATAATATTATTAAAATTTATTTAAAATTAAAATAATTAAAAATTCTTATATTAGTAATTTTTATCTATCAAATTAGTAAATAAATTCCTATATATAGTAAGATATACATAGATTTTTAACATATATTAAAAATTTTTAAATAACTATAAAAAAAATTTTATTTATATAAATTTTAATTATACAAATACAAATTATTATTTTAAAGGGTGTTTATTTTTGGTGCAGGGTGCACCGTGTGCGGGGTCCAAAATTCTGGTTCGGATGCATCAGAATGCATCAGAACAATGGTCGGCTGGATCGGAATCGATCGATTTTTAATTGGGTATATTTTTAATTCGAATACCCTAGCTATAGTAAATTAGTCAATAAGGATTTCCAATTTGGTGTAATGTAACATGATCAGGAAAATTCAAAACAAACGTTCGCTTTAAAGAAAGTTAGAAGAAATCGCAACTTTCTGTGCACTATTAAAAAATGTCAGGGAGGTAATTTTACCTATAGCACTCTCTAATCCTGACCCTGTTCCTAACCTAACCCTAATCTAAATAAACTTAAAGATTTTTATCAGTCCCGAACTTTTTTTGCTATGACTAGGGTACTCGCAAGGCGCACCATGACGTACCAGTGTAACTATTAAGGTGGGACAGTTTACTAATTTAACTCTAATAGTTACTAGGAAATAAGTTTCTGATTTACTTGAATAAAGGTCTCTTTAGTACTACACTAGCTTACTTCCTTTATTTTTTTCTACTTGTATTCTATTGTATTGTTATTGTATTACTGTTGGATTCTATTGTATTGGATCGTGGTCGATTTCTTTATTGAAGTCAAATTCATTCATTTATATACATTTGAATTTAATATACAACATGCTATATGTTGTTTGGCATGTTAACGTGTTGTTTAACACGCTACTAACACGCTACGTGATGGTACAACTAAGCCTAGCACGGTGACATGCTATTGAGAAAGTTTATAATCCACGCCCTTAAGCATACGTGCTAACACTTTAACGTGTTATGAAGATTTTACAAAAAGGGTAATTACATGTCAATCATCAAGTTTACACGAATTTTGACTAATATTTAATGAATTATACAAAGTTATCTATACTAAATAAGAGAATATCTATCTACGGAGGTAAACTACTCGGGAAGTTTGAATCTTCTAATGTCACAATTTCGAATTGCGACACCAGTTCACCTAAATCATAAATAATATTTGACTATACCCACATAATTCAAAGTTCTGATTCGTGCGCAGTATCTAATTAGTGCTTTAGTATTTTTCTCACTATTAAGGTTACCGCTACTGATTAGCAGTTTTTTTAAAGGTGCATTGCAAAGTTCTCAATAAATGAATCTAGTAAAATATCTGGTATACCAAGAGCTATCTATGTCAAGATATTGCAAAGTTGATGGCAATATTTTAGCAAATTGCATAACTCGTATTTTTCTTTCTTCTTTTAGTTTGTGGTAAGCGTACCCTAATGAGAGAAATTGAAGCTTGCTAATAAGCTCTAGGAGTTGTGTAAAAAATCCAATATCTGCAATGTAGAGGTATATAATATTTGGACAAAAGAACTTAAGTGCCTCTAATAATAATACAAAATACGAAACGTCTCTAAATTTTTACAATTATTCAGTACCTCAAACTCTTCGCTAAAAACACAATCTTCTAATGTAACCTCTTGTAATGTGTTTTTTTGAGACTCTAAAGCTGAAATGATGCCGTAGAATTCTGTAGGACAATCATCTCTACCATCTAATATAAATTTTCTAAGTTGTTTTTGTGATTTAATGAAGTGTATAAGAGCAGGCAATAAAGTATAAATTAATTTTGACTCGTATTAATAATGAAAAACAAGTCTCAAATCACTGATTTTGTAGTATTTCAAAATACGACACCACCAAAAAACAGCAATTCCAAAGAACGATAGCACCAGCAAAACGACAGTTCCAAAGAACAACAGTACCAATACTAAACAAGTCCGCGATGCCCATCACTCTACTTGCTCTGTGAAAGACAACGAAGATGAACAAAAAAGATTAGAACAAGAGGATTGAGATAAAGTAAGAAGAGGCGAAGTAGAGAATAACCTTTAGAGAAAATGCGGCTCCAAAGTGCGACAACAGCAAAACAATAACGACAACACCAGCAAAACGACAGCTCCAAACTGCGACAATACCAACGAAACAACAATTTCAAAGAGCAAGTAAACGTTGGTTCTAAAAAAAAAGTAAACTGATTAGTAAAAAAGAAAAGAACCGAAAAAAATAATATAACAAAAAATCTACTTATCCTGTAGATCCATGTAACCAAGATGTAAACAAATCTGTACCTGTGATATCATACCCCACCGCACTCCACACCATGGTACAGAGTGCACAAAATATATTTTACCTATTTTAAATATATAAATTTTTTTATTATATAAAAATTTTTTAATAAATAAATTTAATTTAAATTTTTATTTAATAATTTCCAATTGCTCAAGTTAATAAATTTAAAATCTAATTTTTTTAATAACTATCTGATTAAAATTTAACAAAATTTTTTTTACAGAATTATCAGAACTACTATATTTATGTATATTAATTTTAAAATTGTATCTTTAAAAAGAATTAAAATATTGATCTAAGTTCAAAACTTTTCAATCATCCCACGTATTAAATTTATTATAATTAATATATTGTTCAGAAAATATCCATATTGCTAGCTTTAATTTTTGGTATCTTTATTAATATAAATATAATAAAAAAATTTAGATTGTCATACTTAAATTAATCTAATATTTTTACAAACTCTTAAGCATCTTATTTTCTTTTTTCTAAACCAGATCCTTCTAAATGGTAGACAAAATTATACATACCATTGTACATCTATGTAACATGATTAGAAAAGTGCCATTTATTAGCTAATTTTAGGAAGATGGAGTTAGAGCAATTATCAGGTCCTATATTAGCAAAAAAAAAATATGCGTAAACCTCCATAAGTTTTTACACAGGTGTAAACTTACGAAAAACTTACAATTAGTTCAGAGAATTACATAGGGGTAATAATTATGAAAGTTTACGCTATAGTAACTTTAGAATATTATGAAGGTGTAATAATTACGAACATTTACAGCATAGTAAATTATATTGAAAACTTGCGAAAACTGGCACAAGCTTGCGTAAATCAATGAGATATTATGATCAATTAATAATAATATTCACGTAATCATGCTTTTTGCAAATTTTTAATGTTTTACAGGTTTTTGCAAGTTTTTGCAATTTATTATAAAATTATATTTTTTTTATACATTATATTTTAAATTTTTAATTAATATTATATATTTTTATTATATATTATTATATATTCTTTACAAAAAAAATAAAAAAACCGATAAAAAAAAATAAAACCAAAAAAAAAATGAAATTAAAAAAAAATATTGTAATATTTTAAACACTTTCGCACTTTGTCGTATCTATTTCCATAAAAATACTAGCCAACACACTTATTATTCACACCTTGCAGTTAGCTATTGTTTCCTTTTTTTGGTTTAACTATCATATTCGCTTATATTTGCTTATATTTGCTACTTCTTGCAAAGTGCTGGAGAAGTTAGAGTTGGTGTTTTTGTAAAGTGCCGGAAATGTTAGGTTGTTTTTTTGCAAAGTTTCAAAGTAAGTCAGAAATAAATAAAATAAAATAAAATTAAAAAAATAAGTAAAAAAAACAAACAAAAAACAAAACTATAAGCAAACTTAATAAAAAAAATAAACAAAGCCCCAAATCTCTATTTTCCTGAAGTAAGGGAGCTTCCAGAAATCAGCTGATTTTTGTTTATATGAGCCTACCCCATATACCCACACCTGATACCCCAATTAGCCAATTAGATTTTACGATTATTAAAAAGTTAAATATAACATTTAATAGTAAATAACTTTTGATTTACTAAATCAAATTTGATGATTCAACTACCAAAATGATCCTCTCAACAAGAGGATTCCAGCGAGACCAAAATTGTCAAAATTCAATCACAGGATCCTGTGATCGGAATAGTTTTGTGTTACTATAAAAGTTCTATAATTTATTAAATAATTATAACCCATTTATAGTAACACAAATTTATTTCGATCTTAGGATCCTGTGATTGGATTTTAACGATTTTGGGCTTGTTAGAATCCTCT
>QKWP01000992.1:93234-176640 GCA_003550325.1 Gigaspora rosea
ATCCTCTCATTGAGAGGATCATTTTGGTAGTTGAATCATCAAATTTGGTCCAGTAGATCAAAAGTTATTAATTATTAAATATTATTAATAAATCTATAATTTTGGTCAAAAATAATTTGCAACTTTGGCCGGAATTATGAAATTTTGGCCGGAATTACATCTGATACTTCAGCTGACCCACTCACTTACCCAGAAATCAGCTGATTTCTGGAAGCTCCCTAAGAGTTCGTATTCTTGCAATTCAGAAATCATCGAAGGTTTTCGTAAAGTGCCAGAATAAATAAGAAAATAAAAATTAAATAAATAAGTAAAAAGAAAACAAACAAAAAAAATGAAAATATAAGCAAACTAAATAAAAAATGAAAACCCAAATCTCCATTTCTCTAAAGTAGAGTTCATGACAGAAATTGCTATAATCAAATTGTATATATTCTTGCAAAGTTCTGAAAAGTCTGGGTTTGTTTGCAAAGTGTCAAAAAAGCCTAGATTATTTTTCTTGCAAAGTGCCAGAATAATATAATAAAAAAAATAAAAAGTCTTTGTGCCACCCGGGTTGGTATACCACCCTGTCCAAATTAAATAGTAATTTGATGACGCACTTACTATAGAGTTAGGGTTAGTCAGTCAATTTAGTATTTAATTTGGATAAGGTGGCAGTGAATTATTTACCACCCCGGTGGCGCCAAGACGACTTCTAAAAAAAAATAAAAAAAAACAAAAACAAAAACAAAAAGACCAAAAAATATCAAACAAAAAAATAAATAAATTTCTAACTAAACCTTTATTTTTTAAAAAAGCAATCTTGGAAATTTAGAAATTGCTAGAGACATCAGTTGTGTGTTTTTGCAAAGTGTTAAAAGTTTGGATTGGCTTGCGCAAGGTTTCAAAAAGTTGTTTGTTGTCTTGTAAAGTGCTAAAATAAAAATAAATTAAAAAAAATTAAAAAATAAATAAATAAAAAAAAATGAAAATAACAAAATGAAAATGAAAAAAAATGAAACGAAACAAAAAACGAAATGAAAATAAAAAGTGAAATGAAGACAAGAAAGTGAAAAAAAAACAAAATAGAAGATCTAATTATAAACAAAAGATCTAATCTGGTCTTGTAGTACAGAATTTAACATTATTGAACTATTTTGAACTATTTCAAAAAGTTAGTCTAATGTGCAATCCAGGTTACAGATCTACTAATAGAACTCCGAAGAACTCTGATACAACTCAAATTTGAGTTTGTATAATTTTAACAGTATTTTAGCCAAATAGATGTATAAAATAGAGCAAAATTTGAAAATTTACTATATAAAAATGCAATATTTGATGCATTTTTATACAAAATTTTCTTTTTTAAAATTATCTGAGTTGTATTAGAGTTCTTCAGGGTCCTCTACTAATCCAGCTTGGTTTCCTAGTCCTAAAATATTTCAAAAGTATTTGAAATATTTCAAAAATATTAGATCTAAAATATTTTGTGATATACAAGGTCTTTCAAAATAATTTGCAATTTTCTTATACACTATAAGAAAATTGTAAATTTATATAAAAATTTTATATAAGTTTACAATTTTCTTATGCACTATAAGAAAATCATAAAAATTTTATATAAGTTTCTGATTTTCTTTTAGTGCATAAGAAAATTGTAAATTTACATAAAATTTTTATGTAAATTTGTAATTTTTTTATATGTCATAAGACTTGCACAGTTTTACACTAAATCTTACTTAAGTTTACGATTTTCTTATATACCATAAAAACTTGCGCAAGTTTACGTATATATATTTTTGCTGATGATATAATAATATATATAATATATATAAATCTATATTTATTGTTTGGAGCAAAGCAAAGGACTTATATTTCTATACCCTTTAATAACCAAAATTACATTTTTGATAATTATCTACTAAAAATATCAAATGCGTAGTTTGTATATAATTCTGTATAACAGCAACAAGAAACAACAAAAAAATTTATGTGACAATATACTTTTGATTGCAAAACTCAAAATTAAACTTTTAATATTGCACGTCTAAGCCACTATATGTTTTAAATCTTCTTTTTTTTTATTATTTTTTTTTATTATATTAAAATTAACTACAAAAATATGTTTTTTTTCGTATATTATGCGGTTTTAACTATGCTTTATTGTAGGTCCAAAAATCTATAAACTATACTATATTATATGGGGTGTCGTAAGTTAAAAGAACCCATTTTACATATAGTTTATTTTGAGATAATTGAGTTTAATCATTTGTTTTAATTTTTGGACTGATCTGGGATTAAGCAAATGTCATGATTTTGATTGGTTAAAGGTAACAGGTGGCTATCGGGTAATCTCGTGATGTGTTTGCTCTATGCAGCCTTGTGTAATTTTTCTTTTATATTATCTTGATTTTTTATTATGCAAATCGACTTTTCTTTATAATTGAAAAATGTCAATCATGTCAAAATTTATATGAATTTAATAAAAACTCATTTTTCAAAAAATTGTAAAAATGGGCTCTTTTAACTTGGAACACCCATATATTGATATGTATTATATTACTTTTATTACCTTTTAATTACAAAAAAATAAGCTCTACTTAACAATCTTTTTATACCATATATATATGCTATTTGCGTAGATCAAGAAAGTAATAGAATGTTATATTTTACCTTTTTACTGAGCTAATTATTGCAGTATTTATTCATTAGGTATTATAGATATTAATTGTTCTTTTTTGGCCTTTCTATCTTGTAATCTTTTACAATTTTTTAATTTGCTAAGCCTTTCAAAACTAAAAGGTCTAAAAAGAATATCACCTGCAACAAACTTTTTACTTCAGATTTTTGAATAGCTAGATAAGTAAAATATAGTCTATTTTTGATGATTTTTTAATCTTTCTTGCATACACATATATATATATATACATATGTATATATATAAAAGAGAAAAAAATCATAATCATGTGAAATTTTGCTCTTATAGCTAATTTTCTTCTTCATAGGTAGCACTATTAATTGTGTATTCAATAAATTTAATTAAAACAATTCTGGTTTCTTTTTTTATGTTTTACAACTTAATTTATTAATTTTTAAGTTTTTATACTATATATATATCCACAGATCAAATTATGTGGGTTGATAGTTTAATTTCACGATATAGAACCTATGTATTAAAAAAATACTACTATACCTTCTGGCAAATTCTTTAGTTTCAAATTAAGCCCAATTTCTGTTATTTAGAACCAGTAAGTTTTATTTCTTCAGAAGCATTTCATTCTTTATCAATTTTCAATTGTAATGATAATAGAGATTTGTTTTATGCCTGAGAAAAACATGTGGAAGAATAAATGGGAAATTTGTGAAAGGCACAGTTAAGAAATTATAGCTGTTAAATTAATAGGATAAACGCTATGAACTTCGCTAGTTTTTCTTTTCAGAATTAAAAGTGAAAGCTTCTTCTCCATCATTTCTAAAATTCAAATAACAACCAATTGTATTACCAATAGTATATGTCAGTCCATATGGCTTGCTACTTTCAGAACAAAAAAATCTCTATTGTCATCATGGTAAACACACTCATGATTTAATTTTTTTATTTTTTTATCTTTCATATATTTTCTTCCTAAAAGATGTAATAATATAATGTTAATATGGGCAAAAAGCCTATATTAGACAACTAGTAAATGCAACGTGTTAATGCAGCGAGTTTTGATAATTATATAAAAATAATTGAGCAAAAAAAAAAATTGTATTTATTTAATATAATAAAAGAAAGCAAAGATTATTCAAAAGAATAGAATAGAAATTGATTTGTAAAAAAATAATTTTTTTTTATTAATTACAGTTATAAAATAACATATACAATAAAATATTTTGACCCAAAAATAAGAAATTTATAATTAATATGTTTTATTTTAAAATATTACAATAATGAATAAACATATTATTGTTGTATTATAAAAAGTTAATGCATTGCACTAATGCAGTGAGCCTTGAGAATTATTATATTATTGTATAAGTCTGATATAACAACTTTTTACTAATAATTTAAACTTTTTTATATTGTAATTTATGGCAATTTTTTTTACTTGTTCATAAAATTTTTCAATTATTTAACTTTATTTTTCTCTTTTAAATATCAAGTAGTAGCTTTACTACTAACAATTTTGAGGCTCAATGTTTTTATTTGCTGCAAATATAAAAAAAACTTTGAAACATTTGCAAATATAAAAAAAAACTTCAAAAGAACTTGTAGATCAGTTTCAATAAAAAAAAAAGAAATAATATATAAAACCTATTTGATAAACTATTATATATAAACGTATTTTTTTTTTTAAATTTTAAATAATTTTACAAGAAAAAAAGAATATAGTAGTTTTGAATTTGAATTCAAGATTAAAAGAAATTAAAAAATGTTTATGATTTTATTAATTTTTTGCCCAACAATTAAAAATTTAAAAATTTTTTAGCTACCAGTAATTATTAAATATTCATAACTATAAAAGTTTTAAAAATAATCTAACTAAATATAGTCTTTGCATAGTTATAAAATTGGTTGACCAATTTAGTTTTCTTCTAACTGTAATAATTTTAAAATAATTAAGTTTTTTATTAGTTATATAAGAATTTAAAAAATACTAATAAACCAAACAGAGTCTTTATCTACTGTTAAAATTTTAAAAAGTACTATAGAAAAAAATATATATCAAGAAAAAGATTACACAAACCTAAGCCATTTAATGTGATTCTTTGTGTCATATTATATTTCTATAAAAATTTTGAGATGGATACATTCAAAGTTATTTTTTATTTTGTAGCTTACTAAACTAAACCACAAAAAGCTTATTGAGTTTTCCTCTTCTTGTATATTATTTTTTAGAATGTAATTTGTATAGCTAAAGGTTCTATTACTTTTATGAAAAAAGAAAATTTTTTTACTAATATAGAAATAGATGAATTTGAAAATTCAAAAAAAAAAAAATTTATATATACCAGTATTTATTAAACTTTATGTTTCAAATATTTCAAATAGATATGTAGCTTGCAATATTTGGTACTGGTAATAAAATATATTAGTTTTCAAAAGGCTGTTTACTAGACAAGATATAAATATTTGTAATTTTTTAAAAAATTTTTTTTATCTAGCACTACTAAGCAAACATGTTGATACATTTTAATTATTTGTGTGGGTAATACAAAACAAAAAATAAATTCTAATTTTGTAAAAAACTAAGTGCATAAGATAAAAATTAGAATTAGGTTAATATTAAAGGCTATAGATGATGCTTACTATATGTAAAATTCATTCCCATTATTTTTAAGCAGTGCCCAAGATTAGGGATATAAATCAATTCTTTTTAATTATTAATTGAATTAGAATCGATTTTTATTTCTAAACAAATGATTTATAGTCCTTTGCAAAAAGATGTGACCCCATGATTTTTGTGATAAAATTTCCGAGATTCTAAATTGCTATTAATTCATATTTTCAATCAGTTATATTTATATTTATTTGAAATTGGTAAGATTTTTAAAATCTACAGAATGTTTAATTTTTATACAACATTGTGATTTGCAGAGAGCACATCTTTTTGCAAAGTGTAATAATCGTTTCTACAAATAATTAATATTTTGAAATCAATTCTGGATTTAAAATCAATTTTAAAGAATAATTGTTTTATATTATATCTATTTAGAAGACTAAAATTTTTATAAAATGTTCTGCTTTTTAGATACATTTTTAAAAGGCTGAGTTTATTATTAAATCACATTTTGTTATTAAAAATATTAAGCTCATAGTTTGTACTTGGCTATTTTATAATGAATGTGTTTTGTTAATGCAAATTGTACTTAGCCATTTTTAATGATTGTACTTGTTAATGCACATTATTTTATTTAAACTTTAAATTAATAGTTTATACTTAGCCATTTTATAATATCTATATTTGTTATTATTAATAACATGTATAATTAATTATATAATTTGGTTTAAAGTGGAAGATTTTATTTAATTAAGTTCTGGTATAACTTTAAAACAACCAAAAAACTTGTAAAACTAAATTACTTATAGTATTAAATAATAAAGAACAGAATCTAATCAGGCAACTCAATAACTACAAAAATTTAGATTTTGATCAGCAATTTTAAACCGATTATTGAGGTTTCGATCGTAATTGCATTCCTACCCAAGATTGATTTAAGCATTAGTTTCGCTTTTTTCTTCTTTTGCCATATTCGAATTCTGATTCAAAATAGTCAAAATTTGCACTTTTCGATTGGCTATTTCCTTTTGACTAACATTTAATATATAGGTAATTGAAAAATTTATGTAGCACGATTCAAATAACATTTAAACTTCTATTCAAACTGCTATTCAACAATACTATCACATAATTTCATGGACATGCATGTCCGTAAAATCATATGATAGTATTGAATAACAGTTCGAATAGCATTTTGAGTGGCATTTGAATCATGCTATTCAATATGGCGAATGCTGAAATTTTATTTGTCAAGTTTAATCAGACATGCATTGACAATAGCTATTTGAATACAAGAATTGTAAATTTAAAATTTTTAATTTAAATTTGTCTTTTATTTAATAATTTCTAAAATTTTTTTTACTTCAAACGTTTTAACTTAAGCTAAGATATATTTTAGAAGATTGTTTTTAGCGGACTAGATAATGTTCATAATAGGGATCAAATCATAATGCAAAATCGATATGAAAAATAAAGATATAGATGGTATTAAAGAATTTCAACTTGCAAAATAACCTCACAATTAGTGAATAGAGATATTAACAGTATTTTTACAACATGGCTAGATAATAAATTTATAAAATTGTTGAATATAAATACGTATGTATAAATATATTTTTAAATTATACACATATCAGATGTATTATATACCTTATAAACTGATATTTGTATAATTGGTTAATATAAGTACTTTTTGAGAATGTTGAAGCTAGAGTTATTATTGCAAGGATGACCTTATTTGTAGCTTATATGAAATCAGGCTTATATGAAAAAGGTAATAGTATACAACAGAGATTATAGATATGTATATGATAGAGATTATAAATACAACAGAGATTATATGAAAGTATATAGTAAATCTTAGTGCTTTCTTATTTCGCTTGTATATACTGTATACAACTTACGTCATATATAATGGGCGGTTCATATTAATCGAATAACAAATCAACTCAAATCAAATACAAATTAACTTTATATTCGATTTGATTTGATTTGATCGAATTCAAATTAACTTTATTTGATTTGAACAAATCAAATCAAATTCAAATCAATCTAATATTTGATTTGATTTGAGTTTGCAGAACTCTAATTCCAATTCCATTTTAATAACATTTCGTAACTAACAACAATCCAACAGCATGACCCATCTTTGCAGATATTGTATAATATCCTAATGTCTTATGTTCATCCTTTTCAACCTCTAATAACAATATCTAACTATATATATTCCTCTAGCGAGGATTGCATTTAGGGGGTTTGACTGTACAGTGAATATTATTTATGTATTAATCAATGCATTTAAGGTACGTATTCAAATTTATTAAGATTTATAACTCATTGGCATTAATTCGTATTAATCTTTCATGAATATGTATGATTATTTTTTAATCAGTTTATTAAGGTATAAATATTTAACATTACATGGTATTTTTTTGATTTGTTTGCTCATTCACACGAATTAGTTGGTAACATGACAATTATTTATTAATTCTGTAATTGATAGATTTAGAATACATTAGGTTCTTTCATTCATACATATTTAGCAGTAAGTATAAAGATCATTTATTAATCAGTGTATCTAAATAAACTATTCGTATTCACTATGTATTAACAAATAAGAAAAAATTTTTGGTTCAAATTTATTATTTAAATAACAGTAGGTATAATCGAACTTACGTCCTAGTAGTTAAGATAATAACCAAAAATATTATTAGCATCATTGATATTTAAATATAATAAATAAATGCATATAATCGAACTTACGCTCTAGTAGTTAAGATAATAACAATAATACTATTTAGCATCATTAATATTTAAATATAATAAATAAATGCATGCAATCGAACTTACATGCTAGTAGTTAAATAATAATTAAAAATATTATTTAGCATCATTGATATTTAAACAATTGCTCTATTTAAAATTATGTATTTAAAAACTTTATTAAATAAAAAATAACCAATAAATAAAATAAAGTAATACTCAATAATACTTAAAAAAAGCAATATACATTAAATCTTTTTTTTTTAAAAAAATTAATCATCGTCAGAAACTTCTGTAGAATCAATTCTCTTGCTGACTAGAATCATTTCCGACAATTTTTCAGTAATTTCACGCGTGTTGATAAAATTGCTTCCATCTTTAAACATATTCTCATAGTACAATTTTTCAATAATTTCAAGTAATAATTTGGATTCATTTAGTTCTCTTTCATCACTTTGCCATTTCTCAAAATTTTCACAAAGATTTTTTGCAGATGAACGTTTCTATGAATTTTTATCCCAACATTTTCTCATAAGGTTTACGTAACATTGTAGTGCTTCTTTATTAACAGCAGGTCTTAAATCACGATAACATATTAAAAAACCAAATTTCAATATATCAAGTTTTCGATTGAACGATATAGTTTTTCCATATAAAATTTCCTACATAATTATACCAAATGAATAAATATCCGAAGCTTTACAGTTTAGTGTACGGTTGGTTATTCAAAACTTCTGGTGCGACGTATGGTAAAATTCTAAAAATCCATCAGATTTTGATTTTAACGTAATATTAGCTGATATTGTTCTAAATCAGCAATATATGCACCTTTTAAGTCATTTTGTAATATCAAAATTCTTGCTACAAATAAATGCAAAGGTGCTTCATGAATACAATGATCATTATACTATACTTTATTTACAAGCCTGCTAAAAGTCTTTAATACAATTTTAATGCTCTGAACTTTATTAAACAATATGCTTAGCATTTATACATATGACCAGAGAATGTCCACATGCCAAATACGTTAGTGTTCTGACTAGTCACGAAAATCCCAACCTGGGTCACCCGGGTGAACACTAGGTAATAGAAAAAAATTTGCTACGAGTCACCCGCGGGTGGGCAGTCTAATTCTAAAAAAAAAAAAAAAAAGGGAAATTCCGATCCGCATATCAACCAATAATACAAAATCGGTTTATTAGTAAAAATATAATAATCAATTATATCATAATTACTTATATCGATATATACAAATGTTTTTATTAAAATTTAGCATCTCGAAAAATACAATCTATCTAAACCTACACTAACCACTAACTTATCGTTGACCCTAACCCTAAACCAAACTCCAAGTCTATTAATCATCTTAATAATACAATTTATCTAAAACTAACCTAACCAGTACCTAACCGCTAACATAATCGTTCTCCCTGACTCTAAACTAAACTCCAAGGCTACTCATCAATCGTTAATTGTCAGGAGATGAATCTACAATCTAGGATACAATAACAGTAGCATGATACCGTTCAACAATAATACCAAAGAAAGGCACCATAAAACGATGATAACAACGAAGTAATGAAATAACTAACATGACTACCCAGCAAACAATGCTCCATATCCATAAACCACGCATAATTTCATCCACCAGCAAACGACGCCTCCAGAAAATAGGTGAACCAAATCACTAGCAAACGACGGCTTCACAAAATGGCGAACTACATACGACATCACACGAACGACGATCCAAAGAAACAGTAATATCGAATACAACCACACCTGCGAATGAAGAAATGACACAGCTGCAAAAAGAAAACTAGTTAGTGAAAGAAGAAATTGTAATATTACAAAAAAAAAAAGTCTATACTTATCAAGATGAAGCACCAATTCCGACTTCATTAGCAAACGACGAAACGACAGTCCAAAGCGCGACTGTAAAAAACCCCAATGTCATTACTTACCATACAATGAACCAATAGCGTGGCAACAACATGAAAAGTATAAAGTGTACCACAACTAAAACTTAATTATTACGAAACAATTACGACACCAATAGCGACACCAACAACGACACCAACAACGACACCAACTCAACACCAACGGCGACATCAACGATGACAGCAATTACAAAATACACTAAAAAAAAACCTATTGATCTAGTTAATATATGCAGTAGTAAAAAAAAAATTTATACTTACTTATATGCAGCATGTGTAACCGGGAATGTCCCGGTTAAACATATATAATTTTTAATAGATAATTTCAAATGACCATAACAGGTCATTGGGTTTTTGAAATGACCCAATAACTGGTCACCAGTCATTTGAGTCATTTGGGTCATTTCAAGTCGTTTACCATCACTGACCCATACGGGTCACCCATGGGTTGACCCATGGGTGATCCACGGGTTGACCCGCGAAATAACCACCCAGGTGGGCCATAATTCAACCCGGGTGATGCTTATCCAGGTCTGAACACTAAAATACGTATTAGTTTTTTTTAAATATCATAATATTCATCCTCACAAGCTTCTTTGGTAATTCCATTAAGGCGTACTGGCTGAAGTGAAGGAATATCTAAAGAATAAAAGAAATATTGTTTAAATTTGCGTTATAAATTTTTTATATAAGCGATATAGAGTTTTGATGTTTTCTTACTAGCTATGTAAAATATTACGACATGACAAAGATATTTGAGTAAAATCCAAATTCAAGAAGGACAAATGCGGTATGCCTACATAAAAATAATATCAATTGAAAAATGAATAAATGCTAAATTTGATTATGAGAATGGCATGCATGCATAGAAAAGATATTTACCCTTAATTCTTTTACTCCTTTATCAGTAACGCGCGTATATCCAACATCAAGATATTTTAATTTCCTATTGGCAAATGTAGATTTATGGATTGTTACATGTTTTGTTTAAACTAAGGTGAGTAAGGTCGCGAAGGCCTATTTAAGAATTTTGTCTGGATATTAGTAAAATTTTTGTATGTTATAAAATATTTGCAATAAAATATATTATAAATACAATACTGTCTAGATAAACAATGCCGGCATCCGTAATTGAGGTTCGATCCAGATATAATTCAACCAAATTCTCCAAATCTACGGATACATATAAATATTAATGGTTGCATAATAACTTTACAAATTTTATAACATTAAATACCTTTTAGGGCAGACATTCCAACATCAGTCAATTTTGTACCAGACAAGGATAAGAAAGTAAGACTTAAATAAAATAAGTCACTTTCAAAAACTCGAAAAAATTGATGAAACTGAAATATCATTCATTAAAGCTAACCTCTTAGCTCCTGCAAGATGCATAATTCCTGAATCGGTTACATTTATAAAATCAGTTAAGTTCATCTTTATCAATAGTAATTCATAAGATAAAAAAAAAATAATCCCTAAAAGCAACTAAAATTTACCAGAAAAGTCTTGCAATATATTATATCGTCCAATTCTTCTTCTCGATTCGGGAAATTAATAAAGTTAATAGATTTGAACTCTACAAATATAAAGTTGATTATTTAATGTTTTAAATATTATTATCAAATGAAAGTTCAAGATAATAACTTTTTCTTGCCTTTGGCCATTCTTTTCGATTAAGATTGTCCAATGACGACTGTTTATATTAATATAAGCTCAATCATGTTGTACATTGTCATATAATTTTAATTACATTTTGGTCACAAAGTCGAGTTCTGGATAGATTAACACTTCTAAATTTTGAAAACTCGAAGAATCTACCGGTACAAGCGGAGGTGTTAACTATACACTATCAAGATTGAGACGTCGAAGGTATTGTAATGCTATTATAACGGAACGAGTTTTAAAAGTTTTCATATCCAGAATTTTTCAATGTTAACAATTACATTAAAGTCTTCCTCATCGTTAAAGAGTTCAATATAATCATTTAAAAGTTTTTCAATAATTTTCGTTGTCATCTTGGTACAGTACCGTTAAAGTATATAAATACTGAAATCCTAAAATTACTAACTGTTCAGGTTGGTAGTTGAGCTTCTATACTTCAAAATAAACATACTTTAAAAGATGCTACTTAGAGGTTTGATATAGGTAAGTGAACTGATTATTTCAAAATTATTCTGGGAACTTTGAATCTAAGGTCTCGTTGCAAATTTTTAAATTACAATATTATTGAGAAAAAAAGTTTTTATTAAATTGGCTAAGCCACTATAGATCATTAGATCATCACCGAATAATGCTTATCGTACTACAAAAAAAAAACAAAAAACGTAAAATCTAGCAGTACCACAAAGAAGACTATGAACATCTTGTTCATCAAAGAAGCAAGTCATTGATTATCAAAGCATCAACACGGCAAAAAATCTGAAAGCAGAAAAAACATAAAATGAAAAACAAAGAGATCACGTATACGATATTTATGAAAAACAATTTATTTTTCTTAAAAATTAATTAGATTCGCAAAATTTTTCTTATGGTCCTGGTAGTGCAACAATAACATCGTGCTAGTAAGAGCAAGAGCATGAGCATGAGCAAGAGCAAGAGCAAAAGCAAAGGCAAGAGCAAGAGCATAGACTATATAAAACGCTCTCAACTTTGCGTTATAGTAAATATCCTTTTTAAGGTAGTTTTTCGCTAAATATGGACGATGCATCTTAGCTAATAAGCGCGGGAACCACCCTTATAGAAATTAAACATATCACAAAGTTGAGATCACCGTATAAGAGCATTAATTAATTAATAAAGAATTTTTTTAGTAGAATATCCACAAAGAAGTTGTTTTGTTGATACAGTAATGTCAAGTACTGGTAAATAATAATGGAAAGATTTAAGGGTAGGGTGAACGTAGATCATTTTTCATATGTAATCAGTGGTTCATCATTTTTGTATAACATACATGGAAATCGAACATCAATATTTAATCTAGAATATTCCATGTCCATGCATTTGCTAAGCCTCGTTACTACAGTACTAAGAATCGTTCCAAGTACTTCGCTTTGAATTTTTTATCTTTCTTCTCATACCATATCTCCCTGTTACAAATCGAGTTTGTATACAACACTCTACGGTATGTACATGCACAAAATACTAAATCTTAGATTTGAGCATTGCGGTAAAGCATACGGTACGGAAACGTTAGTTAGAACTTTTACTTATTAATTTTAGTTTTATAATACTTTACAATTTTTTAAAGCGTTGCTTTTTTGTTTCTTTTTCTACAAACACGTTTCAACTACTAACACCTTTTTTTCTTTCAAGTGCCTTCGTTCTTTCTGGCTCTGAAATATTTTTGGGAAGTGTAATTCCTTCTTCATACAGTAGATGTGTATTATTATTCTTTTTCTTGTCTGTGAGCACAACTAACACACTTTCTTTTTCTAAGTAACGATTAAACGAGTTTTTGAGGCAGAGGTGAAACCTAGAGGGTTTGCATTGGCGAAAGTTGAAACCTTTGTTTCGCCTTTCGCCAAAAAAAAAATCTAAGAAAGGCTCTGGCGAAATTAGCGAAGCATAGTGAAACTAGCAAAATGCAACGAAACTGACAAAATGTAATGAAAGGGTGAAACTGGCGAAGTATGACGAACTGGAAACTGATGAAACTGGTGAGATACGACCTTGTGGGCTGACAAAATTTGTGAAGCTGGCGAAATGTGACGAACAGGTGAAACTGGCGAAATTAATGAAACAGGTAAGACTAACGAACTTGGTGAAAGTAGTGAAATGACGAACTGGCAGTAATAGTAGAGTATAGCGAATTTGGCGAACTTGTGGAAAATTAACGAGTTTTACTATACTCCGTCAGTTCATCATTTCACTAATTTCACTGAGTTCGTCCCGTTTTTTTAGTTTTACCAATCTCGTTATTTTCTACTAGTTCACCAGTTTCGCTATACTCTGCTACTTTCTGCCAGTTCATCATTTTACTGATTTCACCAAGTCTGCTAATTTTACCTGTTTCGCCTAATTTGCAAGGTTCACCTGTTCGCCACATTTCGCCAGCTTCACTAATTTCGTCAAAGAAAAAAACAAAAAAAACAACTATAAACATCATAAAAAATATGAAAGTAATGCCTAATGATACTGCAGTGGATCAGCATCTGGAGCAGCAACTTGAACATCATGAAGAGCGTCTAATTTATTTTGTCGTTCGGGTCTATTGTTTCTGGTCAATTTAGGTTTGGTTAATCTTTTCTCAGCCCGAGCTTGGGCTAATTGCCACAAACTAGTTCTTTTCCATAACAAGAAACCAAAAAAATTATTGAAAACATTAACAAGAAATATAGAGAAGAAATTATTACTAAATTAGAAGAAAGCAAATTTAAAGACCAGCCAACCTTATTCACGGGAAGCCTTATTTTAGACCAAACAACTGGAGGTGGTTACCCTTTGGAAAGTTGAGACTTTGATAATCTTGCTCTTTGATGCTGCATAATAAGGGTAGTCCACAAGGTCGTATTTCACCAGTTTCTAGTTTCGCCTTTTGCCAGTTTTACCAATCTGGTGAAATATCGAGATTGGTAAAATTGATGAAATGTGATGAAATGACGATTACGAAAACCATGACGATTGACGAAAAAGGTAAGTTGAAACTTGTGAAATATGTGTCGCATAGTTTTGGAGAGCCCTTGTACTTGGTAAAAGGGATACATATAGATAGTGAAAAGTACAATGGTGGGGCGGGAACATGGTTCGAACGATTCACGTGATGGTATGATTGATCGGGATCGATGATCAATGGCATGATAGAAGATAATTAAATTAATTACGGCATACAATAGTAGAAAGATGTAAGGCATTTGTAAGGGAGTACAAGTAAATAGTCGTATCCAGGTGAATAGTCATATAATGTTTTAATGTGATATGTAAATATATAAATAAGAGAAATGTCAAAAGCGAAAGGGGTTTAATCTTCTGCAAAATAAGTAAATAAAGAATTATTTTGTGCGAGTATCTTTGGAAAAGTGTTAAGTGTATTAAATAAAATGCCAAATGAGTTAACAAATTAGTAAACACATTTAAGTTAGACATTAGATTCTGGTGAGACTATTAACCCTTTGATAATATGACAAACTGGTGAAATTGAAATTACTATAGTCTAATTAAACTTTGGTTTTATTGAGGTTAAGGTTAGGGCAAAAGTTTTTTTAGATAAGAGTAATGTTGTTAATTGAAATACACTATTTTGTTAAATATTTAGACAGTTGAGTGTCTAAATATATTTTGACATAACATTATTTTTTGCAAAAATGTCAAAATTCTAAATTTGACTAAATGTCAAAATGGTTGACTAAATAAATATACTTTATAAGAGAATATTGTTTTAATACTTTTTCAATTGACCAGCCCACAAATGTGCAGACCAGGTAACCTACTTGACTTCTACCTATTGAAAGTAATTAGATTACTTAAGCAGATACCATAATTAATTAAAAATTATATTAGATTCAATTTCAATTTCTACAATATGTAATACAATTTAAAATATAAGTTAGAACTTATTAAAGTTCAAAAAGTTTTTATTTAAAATGTATCAAATGTATATAAAAAGAAGTAAAATGGTAACTAAAATATCATTTATACTATTTCTTTAACCAGTAAAACCACATTCCCTTTTGTACAAGTGATTCTGCATTATCTGCCATACCTTCTACAATTATACTAAATGTCAGATAATTTTTATTGGTTTTTCGTTCAAGTAAAATTGTCTGTTTAACCAAATCACGACGAACCAGATCCATTAAAGCTAATTCTGCTAATGCTTTTATGCATAAATGCTTTGGTTTTTGGTGATCATCTATTGGATTTAATTTCTGATCCCGAATTCTTTCATTATCTAGACAACAAAAAATTTCTACTATGTCTAAGGGTACTATCAGTTTGTCATTATTTTCACATAATAATTTTACTACCCTTATTAATTCTAAAATTTCTAACTTTATATCAGTTTTTTGCACATTATCATCCAAACGCCTAATGCAGTTATCACAATGATTACAATCTTCTGGAATTGGATCTCCTGGCCATTGATGGTATCGTGACATTAACTGAAGCCGACATTCATAAGAAGTATTACAGTAGTATATTACTTCAAATAGCTTTTGCCGTGCTTCTGCCAGGTAGAGTTCTTGAGTATTAGTCTTTTTATCATAACCTTCTTCACTAAAAATTGAATATATTTTAGAATTATTTAACAAAGCTTTTATATTACAAATATTGGTGGATTTGTAGAATTGGGTTCTGGATTGATTATAAATTGTATCTTCCATATACTACCAAATTTAGTAGCAACCAAATAAATTTTTTTATTATATATATTATACATATAAAGAAATAAATAGATACAATTATATAGTATAATATATATATATATATTGAATTGTTACTCCTTAATTTATTGACAAAAAGATCATATTAATTGCTTGCTACTAAAATTCAGGATATCACAGAAAATACAATTTAGAACCAATTTTACAAATCTACTAATATAAAAGTAATAATACCTTTCTTTATTATCGGCAATAATAATATAATTTGTATGAATATCTTTCTTGGTATAAAGAATAATACATTTGCCACCTTGTTGATTTCGTCCAGCCTGACCAGAAGCTTGAATAAGGCTAGCTATTTACAAAGTATAAGATATTATTTTTGGGAAATTTTATTTTCACTTAGATGAAAGTTATCTAATAAATAATTTTTTAATTTACTATCAGCTATATAATAATAACTAAAAATTCTATAGATTGGTTAGTTAGTGATTAGAGAAAATAAATTTTAATAATATTATATAAATTTATATAATAAAAATTATATATCAGATAACTTTCATCCAAGTAAAAAGTGCTACTAAAATAATATATATACTTACTCATATTCATTGGAAAATTATAATGCAAAACTAGATGAACATTAGGCATGTCAATACCTAAACCAAAGGCTGAGGTTGCAATCATCAGCCATGTTTGGCCTTTATTCCACTTTGCTATCACTTCGCTTTTTTTGTTTTCTGACAATTGCCCATTGTATACATCTAAAGACAGTTCTTCTATTTTTTGATTTAGCATTACAGAGACATCAGAACAATCCTTAATTCGTGCACAATAAATTATTATGCGATCATTTTCTTCTATACTTTTTACTAAATCAATAATTTGGTTTGCGCTGAGTTACGTTCTTGTACTGAAAAATATAAATCTTTGCATAATAGGTCAGTACCTTTTGCAATTTCAAAATAAGTAACATTCAAATTATCTTGAAGTGCTTCTACATCATTCTGGGATAAAGTTGCAGTCAAGGCCATAATCCGAGCTTCAGGAAAGAGGTTTTTTAACATGCCCAAATTTCCCTATTGTTCTCTAAAAATTTTTATTTATTTAATATTTTTTTTTATAAATTATTCTTATTTTTTTTCTTACCTAAAATAGCGAAATTCAAAAATACAATGAGCTTCATCAATTACAAATTGTATCTTCCTTTTTTCATATAAGCAGTTGCATAGCTTTCTAACAGAGTTATTAAGAAATAGTTTCTCTGGAGTAACATAAAGTAAGCGAGTAAATCCAAGTGCTATTTCTTCAAAGATTTTTTTTTCATATTCAATTTTTCCTTGAGATGATATAAGTAATCCACCACATGGAATTCCTAATTGGACAAATTGATTCTAAAGAAAAAGTTGATTAGATACTGTTTTTAATATTTAGTTATAAAGACTTATACTAACTACTTGACTTTGAATTAAAGATTTTAATGGTGAAATAACAACTGTAAGACCATCAAAAATAATAGAAGAGACCGCATAACAAAATGATTTTCCACCACCTGTTTTAATAATTACAAGTGTATCCTTTTCTTCTTCTATATAATATTTTATAGCATTTATTTGTCCTGGTCTCAATTCAGAAAATTTAAAAATTTCATTTGCAATTATTTTAACATGTTTATTTAAAGTAGTAGGGTATTTTGCTTCATCTTCCATTATTATATCTGAATTTATAAGCCTTTCTTTCTAACCAAAAAGTTGGTATATATAGCATAATGAGCATAAACCCTTAGAATGCTTTGAAAAAGCAGTGCAACAAATACATCGTATAGTTACATCAAAATCTTTAATTGATGAAGCAAAAGATGGATAAAACTCATTAGCACGAAGTCGCTCTTCTGCTTTTGCCTTGTAGTAAACTAATTCCTATATTACATAATTATATAATAAATAAGTATTTAAATTTTCAATATCACAATTTAATACTAATAATTTTTTACCTCATCAAACTTGAAGCCCTCTAGCTCTTTGCGGTCATTAGCATATTTTTTAGCTCGTGCCTGATTACGTTGTTGTATTTTATCCACATTCCACTATTGTTTTTCAAAACGTTCTTTTTCTATTATACTAATATTTAGCAAGTCTTCTGTTTCAAAAGGCTTTTCACTATAAATTTCCTGAAGCTCAGAAAGCAGATAAGTATATCCTTCATTGTAATATAATATAGCCATTGCATGACGTGCAGTATATGACTGCCAATAATCAATTTTTTTATCTAAATATACAAGTTTAACTCTATTGAAGGTTTCATTTTGTGATGTTCTATTGAATGTGACAATTCCTTGACCATGAGGTTGGCGAAAAATTGTTTCAAGAAAATCTCGAAATTCATCAATTCTTTTATTGGAAGAATTACAAAGAGTTGGTTCTTGTAAAATAATTTCTGGATCATTTTTTGTCCAGCATATATCTGGCCAACAATTTGAATGGTTATTTTGTAAATTATCAATAAGGCCTTCTATCTGCATTTTTCGTGTTTTCATTTCAGATGGTGCATCAGGATGTTGTTCTGCTTTTCGTAAAGCTGCTGAATAAATGCATCCACGAAACCAACACATTATATGGTTTTCAAATGCATGAAACTGTGCATTTTTTTTGTCTAAAAAGGTATTAATAATTAATATTGGTATTAATAATTAATATTTTTAAATAAATATTTTTTTCAAAAATAATACTTACTAAGTATAGATTTTCTAATATTTTTAGTTAAGTGTTTTAAATCAGCATAGATCTTAGTTACAATAGGTATGTTTGCAAGAGTTTTATTCGAGTCTAAATCTCCATCAATACATATTTCTAAGTGCAATTTAGTATCTTCTAATGATGGTGTAATTTTGTTTAAAACTTCAATAAGAATAGCATGTTCCATTTGTTTTGAAGTTTTATCAAAATTTCCCTTATAAATTGTTTTATTAAGTTCTGATTTTTTTTTCTTTTACAAATCTTGTTTTTTCAACTATATGAAATGTGACAATTGGTTTATGAAAATAATCTAATAATAAAACAATTAAAATTAATTATAGACTTCAATATTTGGAAATAAAATAACTTACCAGGTAGTATTTCTTAATATATAAGTTTTCCACTAGCCTGGTTTGCATTTCGTACATAAGACCATGAGCAATCAAACCCTACAGCTAATACTTTTTTGTCTTGTGATAGAGTATGTTCAATACATTTTTTTAAAGCTTCTTCTGTACAGGAATTAGCAGCAGTTACAAGAGGATCAAAGCATACTTTTTGGTAACGATAGTATGTTTTATTGCTTATTTGATTTGTAATTCCTATTATCGCTAATGAATTTTGAACTGCATTACGAGATATTCCTCCTGCAAGTCCTGAAACTGCAACAGCTTTTGTTAGACTAATATCTTGTGCTTTATTTGTATGTTCAAAAATAGTATCACATTGTTTACATTCTATTGTGCTTTTGATCTGAAATCCTACTATTGTTATATTTAAAAGTTTATTTTTAAGCCTGTTATTATTGCAACTACGACATGGTTGTGTAAGTACTAACAAAAGATATTGCTTTGTAGAAATTAGCATAGTAGAACCAAGTTGTGCAAATTCAATTGCATTTGTGATTTTTGATTCTAACAAATCTGCTTCATTGTCATCAATGCTTGTTTTTTCTAATTCTTTTTCTAGTTGTTCTATTCGTTTTTTAAGTTTAGTTATTTGTCGATTAAGACTGTGGATTTTTGCATCACTTTTTTTATATTCTACCATTAGTGCTTGAGTAGTATCTGGAGTTAAAGTTTTACTATCTTTTTCTAATAATACATTATATTTTACTGAAGTTTCATTTTTTTCCATCTCATTACTTATTTGACTTGCTGTTCTTTTTAAGCTATTAAGCAATAGAGCTTGAGCTTTCATTGCATTTCTTACTTCTTGTGCTTTTGGAAATAGATTGGGATAACGTTCTGAAACAGTTCTTTGTAAAAGGTTAACATTGTTTGCTTGTAAGAATCCAAGCAAATAAGGTAAAGAACTTTTTTTTTTTGGATCAAGCTTTTCTGCCATTAATTATTTAAAACAACAGTAGTCAAAGCCTGGTGGTTCTGATGGTTGTTGAAAATTGAAATTAATTTCATAATTACTCCACTGAAATTTAAGGCAATAGTTTTCATTTATAATGCTAAGTTTCCAAATTTTGTCACCTATTTTAAAAAAAAACTGAATATCCAGGTAATAAAGGACACTCTTCTTGTTCAGATCCAGTTTGTGGTTTATAATGATAGTATCCTTTCTGAGACTTCTTGTAACTGTTCATGTAAAGGCAAAACTTCTAGTTTTGGATCAATTTCTCGAATAATGCTTGTGCCTCTTGAATTGTCTATTAGAATTCTTTTACCAGGCATTTGAGCAATACATCTATCAGTTCACTTACTCATTTTAAATTAGTAATAAAGTTTGTGCTTTGAGATTTTTAAAAAGTGCAAATGATATCTTTAAAAAACAGAATAATTATAAGTAAGAGTAAATAGTAAGTAGTTAGAGGCAAATTATAGTAATAAACTTAGTGTTATGCAAAAATAAATTTGATTGTTAAGTGATACAATATGGGGAGTAACAAAAATCAGGTGATTTTTTAGGGGGGGAGGGAGGTAAAAAAAGTTGAAATTATATATAAAAACCTGACTATTTATATATTAAGGAAGAGGGAGGGGGTAGGCCTCTGATAAAAAATAATCAGGTGATTAATGACACTGCCCTAATTATATAAATGTAAAATTTAACTTATAATTTGTTTACAGTTTAAATTACAGTTTAAATTACTATGAACCTATCTATTTATTTTTATATTTTAAAGACAGAGATCAAAATATAAGAAACTTTGTTGAGACAAAGTGAAAGTCTTTATATACATTTGAAGGTAATATAAATTATTTACTATATTGCCTATACAATTACCTTTTGTCATTCAAATGTTTGCTACAAACATTTATCCTATTTGTCATAATTGAGTACGCAATAACTATGTACTATATAAGGTAATAATAATATGTATAAATAAAAATAGGAAATAACTAATACACAGGCATTGTCTAAACTTTCACCTGTATCCCTGTATTGTATTCGTGTAATGATGATTGTAAATTTTTCCATGTAGTATGAGATACATCGTTTATTTATTGTATTAATGGCTTAGGGCGTTCTCAAGCATCTCAATCAACATCAATGACGATATTAATAGAATGCTTGTGCATATTCTTTTCTTTTGTTCGTAATCTTCACTGTGCCGTCCAAAACTAGAAAATCTAATAAAAAAAAATTCTATTCAACTAACTGCCGAAGCTTCGACTTTAGTTGCATCAAATGATTATACAATTTGAATTTTTTTTTGGAACAGCAACTGAATCAATTTATTGAGTTGCTAGCAAAAGTTGCTTTACAAGAAGTAATTTTTTTTAATAATAACGATAACGTAATAATTATTGCACTACTTCACTTTCCGATTTCAAGATGTTGAAAGACAGACAAATTCTCAAATACTGTACGTCACTTTTTTTTAAATTTGATCCCCCTAATATATCTGGATAAAAACAAAATTTATTCTCCGGTTCTTATTTATGCTTCTATACTATTTCTTCTCAATTATTGTGACAGATCATAATAAAATCCAGATTAAAATGAAATAATAGTATAAAATCTCGAAAACTAAATTTTTTTGGGATGCACTTTTTAGGGTTAGAGGTTTAGGATTAGGGTTAGTTTTAAAAAAAATTATAATAAACAAGTATTAATGGGTTTTAGAAGGCTAGCAGGTTAAGTATAGAATGTAGATTTCATTTTAAATTATGATCTGTGACAATTATTGCCCGGATTTCAGATTCGGGCTAATCCGGAATTTTCATAATTCTTTTTGATTATATATCTTTTTTTTCAAGCATAATAAGAACCTGGGAATAAATCAATTATTATCCACGAATGAACAATAGCATATATGTGTTGTATTAATTATGTTCATGCCAAGGTATCGATCATTTGTTTTAAAAGCTTCGAGCATTAATGATAAACTGGTTATTTTTTGAATCGGGGTAGAAACTTGATTTGGTGAATATGATCGTAGAATTTATTTTTTTTTCTAAAAGCAGCAGGGATTTTTATCAATTTTTAACAGCTGCCCTCCGCTCAGTTTTAATATTGTATTTATAATTGGAAGGACGGGATAGAAAAATCAAATTAAACAAAGCTTGTCTAATTTGCAAAATTAAATATTAACAACAAAAAATGGTAGCCCAATCCAAGTAAATATCTTTTTATGATAAACAATTTTTAAAAAAAAAGAATTCTCAATAAAAACAAAAATTTTTATCTTCTCGAAAAAAATTATAATTCGAATACGTTATTTTGATATAGCACATCATCTTAAATTGTTCGCCATAACCCACCCTCTATCAAAAAGACATTAGGCATAAGCCTAAACACTTTTTTAACGAAATCTGCAAGGTCAAGATCAGACCATTGCATTCGTGCGTGGTGAGAGTAATTTCGACACGATTGTATACCTAACAAGGTATGTTGATATTAGATTTAATAACAAAAAAAAAAAATTCAAGATTCAAAAGGATTTAATATCTTGGATTTGACCTTCAACCTCCGTTATTGCCTCCAAGAGCAAGCTTCTGGCAAGTGTCAGCAGGTTCATCCAGAAAAGCTTCGCTAAGAAAGAGCTTTCATAACTAAAGCCCTTAATACCTATTTCATCCCAAAAGAGTTTGACAAAAGTAATAAGCTTGAGGTGTATCAACCTTTAAGAAAAAAAGAAAAATTAACTTCAAAACGAATAAATAAAATCCAATCTTTTAAAAGCTTTAAATTAAAAGTTTTAGAGAGAGAGAGAGTAAGGACCAAGAGGGCGTGAGGGCCGTTTTGAAAGTTTTGTTTTTATTTTTTTGTTTTTCATAAAAGTTAAATTAATTTTTTCAAATTCATCTCACAACGATTAGCAAACTCTCAAAAGTCGTAAGAAAAGTCCACTGTGTTTGCAATAATTTGGCTTTTACTAACTCCCTCAAAGGTTGTTTTGCCGCTTAGTGTCTTTTATAAAATCAAACCAAGCTCATATTTCTCATAAGCAAGTAACATCTAATTCATTACGCTTTCTTTTACCTACTGATTACTAATCGAGAAAGAGAAAGGAAGTTGTGTCGTTAAAAATTTGCTAAAAAAGTTAGAACAATGCTAGGAACTTTTTTTACTGCGTCACGCCCTGAAACTAATTCCCATTTGGCTTCTAATGCCTTGATTCTTCAGTAACGACGAAATAATGGACGTATCCCTTAGATTGTAGTAGAATACAGTCAAATTTGCCTGCGTTTTTGCACTTTTTTAGCTCTGATTTACTTTTTTAAAATGCTAAAATAATTAAATAAAACTTTGTACAATTATATTTGAAAATAAGGATTACTTTTTTGCAAAATTAGTTTTTATATTATAAGAAAATAAATTATAGTTACATATAAGCTGAAAATAGATAATTTTAAGAAAAAATTTTTTTAAAAAATTTTATTACAATTTTTCTGCGATCTTATTTAGTTTTAGTTTTAGAACTATAGTTCTTAAGACAATATTGTAGTTTATATAAAGGATGACAACTTTCATTATTGCAACTTTAATGATTTACTTGTAAAAATTAAGACTTGTATTAGAAGTAAAGATTTTTTTTATAGACGGGAACATATAAAATTTGAAAAAATCTAAAGAAAAATTTTAATAGTAAAAATGCCAATACAAGAACTTTAAACATTTATTATATTAAAGTTTTCTAATGATTTTAAAAAAAATTTATAACAAAGTTACTAAAACAAAACTCAAAGAATATTTTTTATTTAGAAAAGATATGGCTAAAATCAATATTTAAAATTTTATTAAAAATTTTAAAATACGTAGGCAAATTTGCCTGTGTTACAATCTAAGGGATAACGACGAGGTAATGGACGTATAACGACAGTACGTGTCTTGAGATTAGTCTCTTTTACTATAAGTATTCTAAGATTCTATTCGAATCTGATTGGATGTTTATTTATTCTAGAAACAGATAGAACCTCTTTTTTTTTGTGCGACCTAAGGAATTTTGGGTCCACCTAAGAAAATTCTACGAAATATAAAAGTTACTTTTTTTAAATGCACGAAGTTCTAGAATTCCATGACTATAAAGACGAACCCTTGTTCTATACGCTATCACGTTTTGGTAAAAATTGGTCATGAGTTTAAAAAATTTTATCAGGGGTGCATTTTTATGGTATTATGTAAATTTTATTGTACAATGTAAATCATATAAAAAATGATCTACGTTTACCCTACCTTTAAAATTTGTATCTTGATATCCTAATCCTTTAGATAAATATATTTTTTAAAAATAATTTAATAAAAAAATAGATGTTTTTTGAATTAAATATTCTAAACTTGATTGTGTGTAAGGATATTTTTAAAAATTTTGAAAAGCTTCTTTAAATTGATTATGACAATGTGAATCTAATATATATATATAATAATTAATTTTATAATATTAAAAAGTTATAATTATTAAAAAATTAAAATATTTTATAACTTACCAATACCGTATATGTCCAAAAATAAGCTACTACCTAAAATAAGCTACCCCTGATTTTTTTTAAAAATCTTAAAAAATTCGTTAGCAGTTGCTACATATAAAACTTTTTTTCTACTAAGTAAATTTCAAAAAGTCGATTAAGTAAAGTTGTAGAGCGCATCAAAATACACCTACAGTAAAAATTTAGCGTTATTTAGATAACTTTTTATTAGTATGTTTTTAATTTTTCAAAAAAATGCTATATTTTAAAAATAAGCTACTTTACAATTTTTCGTGTAATTTTTTGGCCAAAAAAGGTAGCTTAATTTCGGACACATGCGGTAACAAATGCTTCTCTAATTATTTCATCTGTAGTAGAATATTTTGTTGTATAAGCTCTAATTCTACTATGCATATTTTCTACATAATAATCATTAAAATGAACTAAAAAACTTCTAATAGATTCATTAAAAGGATGATTATTATCTGTCCAATAAAAAATATCTGAAAGAAAAGCTAAAGGAGCCTTATTATAATTTTTTCTAGACCATTTTAGTGACAAATGTCCAAATTCTGAAAATTGTTTCTATATACTCCATATGTGAACCAGATCTAAATAAAACTGCATAAATATCCAAAGTAGCAGGAATTATTTTATCTAATAAATCAATAGCCATTCTATATTCAGTATCTTTACAATATGGTCCAAATTTTTCTAAAATTACTTTTTTAATTTTTTGCCATGCTTTTTGTGCTAATTCTAATAAAAGATTAATTCTCCAAGGTTTAGGTTTTTTAGCTAATTTTTTTTTGTCACCAAATACAAAATTAAATAGTTGTTTAAAAAATTTATATTTAATTATTAATATTGTTTCTTTGCTATTTAATGCAACATGAAGAGGACCTATAATAGGATGAAAAGTTTTATAAACTTGTGGAATATTTGAAGCTGATTGTTGGATTTTTAAATATGTAATGATTTTTCTAATGAATAATTGTCCTGGCCAATCTGTAATTATTGGAATTACATTTTGTTTTAAATAATTATTAAGTAAAGGAATATTAATAATCATTTTAAGAGCATCAGCATAATTATCAAATGAATGTAATTCTAATTCTTTAAAATCCACAAGCTGTAAATTTTTCATAGATCTTTCTTTTTTAAGTTCTAAAATAGCATCTTCATATAAATAAATTGTTAAATTATCTATACTTTCAAATTTATCTAATTCAAGAATTGAATAAGATATCCATTGAGATTTTGAATAATTATAACTTCTATCAAAAAGTAAACTACGTAGGTTGGATGAAAAGTCTTGTCAGTAGATTAATATCTTGATTAATTTTAAAGATACAGTTTTAACCTTTATATATATAAATATAGTGGTTATAATAAATATATAAAAAAATTTTAAGTATTTTTATCAGATAGTTTTTAAAATATTGAATTTTTAATTTATTATATAAAAAATATTGCAAATTTTTTTATATAAAAATTAATTAAACTTTATCTTAAGTATATATAAAAAAAATTTAAAAATTTAATTAATTTTTCTAAAAATTTAGCTAATACTAAAATCAGTTATGTAGTTTTTAAATATGAGAATAACTACACTTAACCAGGGGGAAATCATCTCTCCGGTTACACAACAGGATCTACATATATATATTTGCACAAAATCTACATGATACGTATTTTTTTTTTGTTTGTATTGTTTTTTTTTGTACTATATTACTAATCAATTTTTCTTACAGTTGTAGCTATCTTTTCTTTCTGATATCAACGTCTTGGATATTTTGGCGTCATAGGTGTCGTCATTGGTGCCGTCCGTCACTGGTATTGTATGGTGTTTTCATGTCGTCATTTGGTGTTATTGTTAATTATCGGTTAGTACTTTGTTTATTTCGTTGTTTCGTGCTATTTTTTTTTGTTTTGTGCTTTTGCACTTGGTGTTTTGCTTTGACTGTATTTGCTTACTTTGCTTTTTGCTTTTGTTGTTTCATGCTGTCACTTGGTGTCTTTGCTTTTGTCAATATTGTTTGCTAATTTTACGTTACTGGTCTGTGCCACCGTTTGCTGGTACTGTTTGGGTGTTGGTGTTGTCTTTGTCGACTGGTTCCATTGCCTGTTGGTGTCGTTATATATCGGGGATATATCGGTGTCGAATTTCATATTTGCAACAGTTCCAGTGTTATCGTTTATTAGAGGTTAGTACTTTGTTTATTTCATTTTTGCTGCTTTCTCTTTTGCACTTGGTGTTTTATTTTGACTGTGTTTGCTTATTTTGCTTATTTCTGCTTTGTAGTTTCGTGCCATTGTTTGGTGTCTTTGCTTTTGCTAGTGTTGTTTGCTGATTTTTATAATGTTGGTTTGTGCCATCGTTTGCTTATACTGTTTGTTGGTATTGGCTTTTGCTGGTGTTGTTTTCGTCGACTGGTTCCATTACTTGTTTGCATCGTTATATATTGGTATCGAATTTCATATTTGCGGGCAACGGTTTTAGTGTATTGTTTTTGCTGATGTTTTCTAGTATATTAACTGGGGTCGCACTTTGGTTAGGGTTAATATTAGGGTTAAAGGTTAGGGTAAAGATAAATTAGGACATAATTTAGAAGTTAGAGTAAGGAATAGGGTTATAGGTTAGGATAAGATTTTGGACAGAATTAGTGGTAAGCGACGAATTTAGGGTTAGGGTCAGCCGGAATTATGCCACCCTGGCAGGTGTATTAGGAAAATCTCTAGGCCGGCGGTAGCCAGCCCGCATTATGATATTGTTACTAGAAACTTTAGTTTATATACAATTAATAAAAATGATATAATAAATGTTTAAATTAATATTTATAATAATATAATAATTAAAATTTTATATAAAACTGATAATGCAATATCATTGGCCGATATGTATATTGTATAACAGGGAAATCCCCCCTGTTAAAATTAGCAATTCTCTTTAAATATATAATTTATTTTTAAATTAACATATTAAAATTTAAAAAATTTACAATTTAAAATTTTTCTTTGTTTAATTAGATTTTGCGAAGCTATAGTTTTTTTATTTTTTAATATTTTTATAAATTTTATAATAATAATAATAATTTTGCAATAATTTTTATTTATAACTATTCTATTTTCAAATAAAATTATTAAATTTATTTAAAACAACCAAAAATTAAAATTTGTTATATAGATAAATTTTATTACTAAATTAATTACTATATATAGTAAAATATTTAATTTATAATAAAATTACTTCAAATAATTATAAATAAAGTTTATTTATATAAATTTTAATTATATAAATATAGAAGAGTGTGGCAACTTAGGGAAGTTCGTAAGTTGTCACCCCCCAAGTGGCAGGTCTTGAGTTCAAATCCCACTGGCGACGCTTTTGAAAAAAATAGACCTGTGTTCCGGTAACTGTTTTTTGTTGATCGGTTGGGTACATCACCTGTAGTCCTTGGTTACCATCTTAAATGGGAGCTTTCGAGCGAAGTTGTGTCTCGTAATATAGACAAATCCAAGGAACCGGAGAAACAGAAACCCATTTGGCAAGTCCCGAGTAAGGAGGTAGCTCTGATCTTTGACGGTGCTAACCAAAACTGAAATATTGGACCGAAACCGGGGAACCGGACGTTGTCCTTGGGGACAAGGTCTACCAACCTGGCCGCCAGAGTCGCACCAGAGGAAAAGAACCCATGTTGAGGAATTGGGGACCAAGGGGAGAAAAACCATAATGGCACCTAATGCCGGGTAGATCAACCCTTCCGGGCCAACTGGATTGGAAGTCTGGGAAAACGGTGAAGGACCGGTAGGAAAGTGATAGTGGGTACCGGGGTTGGAGTGAACCTTATAAGGGCAGAAGTAGGTAATAGTAGCGGTTGGGTATCCCCTGATTGCAAGTTGCTTGCCTCGGTGAGTGCGTAAGTTACCGAAGTGTAGGTAATACCTGTGTGGAACAGGGACTGCTCTACCAAGTTTACCCGTGAGGATAAATTAGTCATAAGGGGATGTAGGTAGCATCCGGGACTGTCTTCAACTGACTAATGTATCGAAGGGCTGTACCGGTGATTACAAGTAGGATTGACATGCGAAGCTTGGACCAGAGGGTTTAAATAGGCAATCCTCTAGTCGGGTTGTAGGTATGGCAACTAGTGTAGAACCTTCGGGCGGACTACTTAAATTAGACAACCAAAAGTTGTACGTGTGGCTAGTTGTATTCTCATTCAATGTAATTCAATTGTGAGTGCGCCCAAAGAGGCGCCCTTGATCCACAGGCTTGATTAAATAAACTCTTACCCAAAGTGGGAACTTTGACACAATAAAAAAAAAATAAAATTATATAAATATAGTTCATTATTTTGGTTATATAATTTTTTTTAGGAAATTACTAATTTACACCACAGGTGATTATCACCTGTAGTTAATTTGCCAATTAAAATTCAGGATCAGGTGTAAGGGAGCTGACTTTTATCACCTGATTTTTGGGTGGGTGGGTGGGGTAGCCAAAGTATCAGGTGTAATTCTGGCCGGAATTACAAAAATCCGGCCAAAATTATAAATAATTTTTTAATTAAAATTATAAAATTATATGTAAATTTAATATTAAATAGCTTTTGATCTACTGGACCAATTTGGATGATTTAACTACCAAAATGATCCTTTCAAAGAGAGGATTCTAGCAAGACTAAAATCATTAAAATCCAAGTACTAGATCATAAGATTGATATTGATTTGTATTATTATAAATATTATATAATATTTTAATAAATCTCATGAAAATCACTATAGGCGAAATGTGCGTGTGCTCTATCTAAATCTTTTTTTCTTACTAAGTTAACGATATATGCCTACTAATTGAAAGTTGTAGAGCTCGTCGAGGCGCATCTAACGGTGGTTAGATCATCCAAATCGACCTAGTGGATGGCAAGATACCGTCAAAAAACGATTGGCCGACTATATAAAAATCTGTGACGGAAATCTCATATAAATCACTATAGGCGAAATGTGCGCCTGCTCTATATAAAAAACTTTATGTCTACTAATTGAAAGTTGTAGAGCTCATCGAGACTCATCTAACGTGGTTAGATCATCCAAATCGACCTAGTGGATGGCGAGATATCGTCGAAAAACGATTGGCTGACTATTATATTTGTTTACATAAAGATTTTATATAGTTGCCAATCGTTTTCAATGATATATCGCCATCCACTGAGCCGATTTGGATTATCTAACCACCGTTAGATGTGACTCGACGAGCTCTACAACTTTCAATTAGTAGACATATATCATTAACTTAGTAAGAAAAAAAGTTTTAGATGAGCACGCGCACATTTCGCCTATAGTGATTCATATGAGATTTCCGTCACAGATTTTTATATAGTCGGCCAATCGTTTTTTGACGATATCTCACTATCCACTGGGTCGATTTGGATGATCTAACCACCTTAGATGCGCCTCGACGAGCTCTACAACTTTCAATTAGTGGACATGTATCGTTAACTTAGTAAGAAAAAAATTTTAGATGAAAGATGCCTCATTTCGCCAGTTGACAGGCAGATTATCAATTAATATAAATTTTTTGCTCAATTTGATTGGCTAATAAAAGTGTCAGGTGTGGGTGGGTGGGGGTAGCCCCTTAAGAGATGGAAATTACCTGATTTACGGCAGTTCCCTAATATGTAAATCAATTTTGTATAACAAAAACAAAAATTTTTTTAAAAATTGCTAAAATTGCTTCTAACCTAAAATTTTGTCTATGAAACTGCTTTTTTTTATGCAAAAAAAAAATTCCTTGCTAAATTTTACTATATACAAAGCTCTATCCTAATCTCTAACCTTTACCCTTACTCTATATTAAAGAAATTTTAAATTTTATTTAATAAAAGTTGTTTGTTTTGTTTATTTTTTTATGCATTGTAAATCATAGGTGATAATCACCTAAGGTGATTATTAGTTATTTTCTTTTTTTTATTATATAAAAATTTTTAATATAAATGACTTAATTTAAATTTTTATAATAATAAATTTCAATTGGTTAAATTAATAAATTTAAAAACCAATTTTTTCAACAACTATCTAATTAAAATTAATTAAATTTTTTTTTATAAATTCATTATAACCACTATATTAATATATATAAAATTTAAAACTGTATATTTAAAAATGATCAAGATATTGATCTACTGACAAAACTTTTCATCCCACTCACGTATATATTTGTTTTAAATATTTGCAAAGATTATTAGCATCAATATTAACTGGATTAAATAAAGGAATATTATTATAATTAGCTAAAATAGGTATTGAAAAATTAACTTTTTTAGCTGTGCATGTTGCAAAATGTTTAGTTGAAGATAAAAAAGTATTATTTGGTCTACGTATTTCATGAATTGAATAATAATTATCAAGATTAAATGTATATAAACAATCCATCTATAAAATATTAATTAATAATTAATAAATTATAGGTTTATGTAATTTAGCGCATATGCGTTGTAATGCACCCATCTGATAAACCAATCAGATCGTAGGATCAGGTGTAACGTAAAATTGAGAAAAAATAGCGATCTTTTAAAAAATCGCCTGTGCTCATAATTTTGCTTATGAAACCACTCTTCATGCTTTAACAAAAAAAATTCCTTGCAAAATTTTACTATAAAGCCCCTTTCTCGCCTACACACTATTCTAACCTCACCCTAACCCTAACTAACAAAAAAAACGGTTGTTTTGATGTCATGTTACACCAAATCATATGAGGTGCGTTATAGCGCACATGCGCAAAAATATTAAATTCTAAATTATATATTATAATAATATATATAATTATTAAAATTAAATAAAATAACTTACATTTTTATTAAAATATTTACTAACTTTTATAAAATGATTTTCAACAATTTGTTGTTTAAATCTTAATACAGTTTTAGATGAAACTGTAAGTCCAGTATTTGATAAAATATTTATACCTTTATATGAAGTTCCTGCTGAAGCTAAATGAAGTCCAATATCTAGTTTATAATTATTTGCAAATTTATTTCTTAAACCAGCAAAAAGATAACAAAATGAAACAATTGATTTTTTTGCTTCTTTTTGGTTATAAGAACTTCTTGTTTTTGGTATAAGACCTTCAACTAATTCATCAAAAATTCCAATTAATTTAGGTTCATTTTGTTCTATTATTTGTTTAAATTTAATTGGATCATATTCTGGATTATTTCCAAATTTTCGTTATTGATTATAAATTACTAATGTAAGTAGTTGTAATTTAGTTGCAAATTTAATTTCTATAAATTTAAATAATAATTTTAGTTAATTATAAATAATTTAAAATATTATAGTAATATATTAAGTTAATTTTTAAGTACCATTATATGAATTATTTTCATTAATATTTTCAATATTTTCATTTATAGTTTCAAAACTTTCAGTAATTTCTTTAAATATTTCATCTTTTTGATTTTTTTGCAAATATTCAATATTTGAAACCAAATTTAAAAAATCTTGTTTAGGAATACAAACTTTATCATCTAAAATTTCTAAATGAATATTATTCCATTTCAATTCAGAAGATTTTTCTGTTTTTTGTAAATTTTGAAAAGTTTTATTAATTTTAAAATAATTAGGATTATTTCTATTTGGTTCTACAATAAGAAGATAATGACGATCACATAATTAATGTTGATCTGGTATAAGATGAAAATATTCTAATATAGATAAGGTTCTACTATTTCGAGCTTTTTCTGCAGCTAATTCAGTAAATTTACGAAATTTTGAAGTGCTATATTGACAATTTTCAATTGCATATGGACCAAAATTTGTTTTGAGTAGCATTGTTATAAAACTATTGTAATTAAATTTTAAAATTTTAAAAATTAAAAAATTATAAAGCAAAACAGGTTATATTTATAATTTTTATTGTAATACAAAGTACAACAATTAAATCTAAATAAAGTTTAGCTGTTAGGGCAGTGTCATTAATCACCTAATTATTTTTTATCAAAGGCCTACCCCCCTTCCTCTTCCTTAATATATAAATAGTCAGGTTCTTATATATAATTTTAACTTTTTTTACCCCCCTCCCCCCCTAAAAAATCACCTGATTTTTGTTACTCCCCTTATTATACAAATTTAGTGCTCGGCAAAATCGAGTTAAACTCGATTTTCGAGTTTTTTGATCAAAATCTATTTTTAGTACAGTATTAAAACAGTGCACCTATATAAAGATTTTAACATAGAGGTTAAGCCCGGATAAGGCTTACCCAGGTAACCCATATAAGCATTGAGTTATAGATATGCCAACCAGATAACCTGGATAAAAATGAGAATCATGCAATAGTAAGAAATTTATGTCTCGCAAATTTTATTCTAATATACCATTTATTAATCTCCCTAATAATACTTTACGGGTTAGTAATAGAGCACTACAAAATAGTTAGCTGAAAGTTGAATTATTTTTTTTTTTAAAATATACCATAAAATCTGGACATGTGTACCCTCCTATGCAGTGTACCCCTTGCCAGTTTGAAGCGCCAGTGAATTATACCCGGGTACATAGGTATAATACATACTATATGTATTATCCCAGGTAGATATAGTAAAACATATTGTCATAATACGGAGTACCTCTTATATAGAGGTACTCCAGGTACCTGGAGTGCACGTGTCCAGATTTTACGGTAGTTCTCTGGTTTTTGGATGATCATTACTTCATTGTCTACCAATTCTGGTTTAAATGTGTCTATAGGTCTTATTTATTATAAATCAATCACATAAATTGATTAGATTAAGTCCCAGATTAATTAATTCTCGTGACATCATAAACCCATGTACATTCGTTTTAAATTTAAACCCAAGTGAATCATCAGAGCTAAATAGGACCCGATATCCACTATTGCTCTCCCAACCGATGGTTACAAAAATTTTTTTAATTTACTTCGTATTTAACATTACCAGGCATAGGACATGTCCTATTCATTGCTTTTTATAATTAAAATTTTTAAAAAAACATATGAATTTACTATATAACTTTGAGCTAAGATCTTTATCAATCTAACTTATTAACTTAAAATTAAATTTTACAATTATATAGAACAAGAAAAGAAGAAAAAATTGAGCTTAAAAATTAAATTAAAATTTTGCCAATTTTGCACAAAACGAAAATATAACTTTGCCAAAAACAAATATTTTCTAATTTTAAGATGATGAGTATATGTAAAATCATGCCCTAAACAACTTTACTTAGTCGACTAAAGTAGGTTACCTTGTAAGAAAAATGGGTTATCTATGAGTTTTAAATATAAAACTTTTTTTTTGATTAGGTAACCTACTTTGGGCGCTTAAGCAAAGTTGTTTGGCACGTGATTCTACTCAGTTTGAGACTGCCACACGTTTTCTCGGACCTTTTACTAAGTGAAAAATAGGTTTAAAGTTGGATAAAAAAATTTTTTCTAAAAAAAAAATTTTTTTTTAGAAAAAATTTTTTTTCCAAACTTTAAATCCATTTTTTACTTAGGGCCCTGACATTTATTACGTAATATCGATTTGATATAGCAGCTAACCCCCCACCCCCACATAAGACTATAATAAATATATTATAATAAAACTAGCCAATTAAAATTCAATATAGTAATTATGTGACCTACATGTATAAAAAAACGCATTTATAAAAAAATCAACTAAATATTATGTACATAAATTACTAATACATTATATTCGTTTATAAAAATTTGCATTTATAAATGATATATTTAAATTGCATGCAGCCCATGAAACCGTTTTTAGAAAAATATCATTTTCTATATCAATAATATACACACATACTAGAAATGACCCAAACATCGATTCAACATACAAGCTTATTTTAATATTATATACTAGCCATGCTCTAATCTCAAGATTATCTAAAGCGGATGAAGCTAGAATCCAAACTTACTTAATATGAACTTTACAAGTGGGTAGAGTTCATATTCTTTAAATAAAAGTTCTGAAAATCGTGTTAATCTCGATCTAATAAATTACAAACCACAATCTAACTTTTTACAACATGCAGCAGCCAAGCTACCATATACAGAAAATTTTGTCCACGATACTAGTAAATGTATAAAGTGAAAGCTTTATCATTTCAGAAATCTGAAGTAGAGGTTGGAACCGGTTTTAATAATCGGGGTTTTCGCGTGAATTTTGTAATATTTTAAAATTTAATTGGATTAAATTCTAAAATATCACAAAATTCACGTGATAAACCCGAATTATTAAACCGGTTCCAGCCTCTTATCTGAAGCTAATAAATATATAGAATCTCATTCATACTTAAATATGATTCCGGCCCACCTATACTATAACTTTTTACCATGTGATTCATGAAGGTGCTAACCTAAAAAAGCAATTAATAAAAGAGCTATATAATCGTTGATAGAACAAGAAAAGAAGAAATAAATTAAGCCAAAATTGAGCTCAATCAAGGCTAATGTAAATGCACATGAAAATGTAAGTTTTAGTAGCCATGAATGTGTAATAAAAAAGTGGTAAAATTAAAACAAGATGAATTAGCCATGCTTAAAAGAGCCAATTAGATTAAATAAAATACAGTAAATATGTATCTAAAAAAAAAATATAAAAACACTGTAAATAATAAAAATAACCCACCTTCGGGTTAGATCAATTAAAAACATAAATTATTGTGTATTAACGTTTTCACTTAATAATCTATCATAAAAGAATTTATTAATTTATAAAAAAAAATCTCCCATGTTTGCTTTTTTTAAAATTAAAAAAAATGAGCCGTCAAACTTACTTAATTAGTCCAAATTTCAATAAAAAGTCAATTTACAATTCGCCCGTTAATAAGTATATGGAATTTACTAATGCTTACGCATATAGTATTATGGTCAGAACAGGGAATAGCTCTCCAAACCGTGCAAATATTTGTTGTGACGCAGCAGCAGAGTGGAATAAAATTAAAAGCAAAAGTGCATTAGAAATAAATAACAAAATCAAGGAATATCTGACTACTCCAATTGATCGTTATAACATACCAACAGTAAAAGCAAGCCGTCCTAGATCTGTAATAGAAGTAGAACCTGTTTCTCCACTTCCTGCTGTTATTCCAATTGAGAATACATTAGAAATCCCTATTAATGCAACAGCTCAAAAAAAAATAGCTAAAGAAATTGAATTAATTGAAAAAAGAATCACAGAATTGAGGCAAATCTGTGAAATTACAAGTGATATAAAAATTTTACATGAAATGCATGAAAAAATAGAAAAGGCCGAATCAGAAATTAAATTAAACAAAGAAAAAATAAATAAATTAAAAAGGAATGCAAAATACGCTCAAAACTGCAGAGAAAAGAAGCTCAAAATGCTTACTGAAAATCAGGAGGTAGTTCGGTATGATAAGGTTGGCCGTCCATCACTGCTTTTTCAACACCCAGACCTACATGACCAAATACATACTTCTGTTGAATCTGGATCAGCTGATCCAAAAAGGAGAAAAGAGGTGATTAAAGTAAGAATTATTGAAAATTTACGTAAGAATTTAGAGGAGAGATATAATATTTATATGGCACGAACAACATTAAATAATTATCTTTTACCTCGTCGGGCTAATTCAATTGCTGCAAAAGCACATAGACATCCAGCATGGGTTGCCGTAGCTGGGGTTTCACGTACAGATACTCAAGAACATCCTGATGGACATTATTGTCTTGCATCTGTTAAGTATGCAAAACAATTTGCTTCTATGTTTTCTGATATGTCTATTATTGTTTCTCAAGACGATAAAGCAAAGGTAGGTCTCGGGGTACCTGCTGTAGGTCGAACTTTTCAAACCTTACAGTCAATTAATGAACCTGTAGTTGTAGCCGATCATGATTTTCCTGTAGGGCATGGACAAAAATTAATTCCTTCTGTGTACCTAATAATAAAGCCAAATGAACTAAATGATGAAATTCGGACAGGTCAGCTCGCAATTTTCATTCGATCTCAATGGCCTACTGGTACATCCTCCCTTACACATATGCAGGATCTAAGAAGCCTTACTTTGGATCCTCAATATGATGATGTTTTAAAATTTAATGAACAAATTAAACCTATTTGGATATTACTAGTAGACGGTGGGCCAGACGAAAATCCTAAGCATTTAAAAAACATAAAGGTGTATTGTCAGTTATTTAAACAATTTGATTTGGATTATTTAAGTGTACGAACACATGCTCCGGGGCAGTCAAAATATAATCCCGTTGAAAGAGGGATGGCGACGTTATCTGGAAAACTTGCAGGTATTACCTTACCAGTTGATCACTTCGGCAAGCATTTAGATTCACAAGGCAAAATTATAGATCCTGAATTGGCTGTTCAAAATTTTCGATATGCTGGAGAAATTCTTTGCGATGCTTGGAGTCGTGATTTAATTTTTGGAAAGTGTGTTCGTACTCAATATGTCGATACATTTACAAATCCATTTGATAATTTACAGTTCGAGGGTTCAGAAAAGGAAATGATCGAAGAATTAAAAAGGCAAGAAAAGCAAAACCAAATAAATATAGAAAAGGAAGATGAAGCACCTGAATGTTTTATTCCATGGTCCTGGATTGAAAATCACTGCAACTTGTGCGCATATTCTACTGATATTAAAAAATGCAAAGATATTAATTGTTGTGGAGTGTTTAGAGCAAAAGAAGTGATGGAGTTCCTTGAATGCTATAATGGTTTTTTGCTACCTGTTACTAGAGCTAAAGATGGTCATTATACGAACCCTATCCACTTACTTCAGTATTATGATTTTCTGAAAATTCCGGGTTATGATGCTCATTGTCCATCTCTTGAAAAAAATTCTTATTCACGTCTCTGCTGTCCTACTTGTCAAAAGTATTTTCCTACTCTTGCTTTTTTGACAAATCACAAAAGATTAGTGCATCCTTCTGTTCGAGGACGACCAAAGGCACAACCAAGAAGCCAAAATTCAACGCTTGATGATTTTTTTCTTCTGCCAAAACAAAGATCCAAGCATGGTACTTTGGATGAAATTTTACCTGAACTAAGAGATTCTATGTCGGATATAGAGTTGTAAATGATATAACTTGGAATTTGAGGAAATTAAATTTTTTTTTTATTTTTATTGATCGTTGTTAAAAAATAGTTACATTATACAATATATATCAATAAATATTCCTAAGTATTTGACGATCTAGTAAAATCTAACGTTTCTAATAACAGATAATAAATCGAAGCTAAGAGCGATAGCGATACTATTATACTAAAAGTATTGAATTTTATCCGACACGTCCTATGTAACTTATTCGTGAATAGTCATATCTGTACTTAGCCAATCAGAACTATTCTGATGATCATGCATAGATATGGAACTGGTTTTTCATTTCTATACTATATACTTATGTGTAACGTAAGATATTACTATAGTACTCGTGCGACCCCCACCCCCTAAAAAATTACGTAATAAATGTCAGGGCCCTTAGTAAAAGGTTTGAGAAAACGCGCGACAGCTTTAAATCAAGTAGAATCACGTGCCGAACAACTTTGCTTAAGCGCCCGAAGTAGGTTACCTAATCAAAAAAAAACGTTTTATATTTAAAACTCAAAAATTTTAACTTTAGTACATAGATAACCCATTTTTCTTACAAGGTAACCTACTTTAGTCGACTAAGTAAAGTTGGTCAAGGCATGATTTTACATATATTCATTATCTTAAAATTAGAAAATATTTGTTTTTGGCAAAGTTAAATTTTCGTTTTGTGCAAAATTGGCAAAATTTTAATTTAATTTTTAAGCTCAATTTTTTTTTCTTTTCTTTTCTATATAATTGTAAAATTTAATTTTAAGTTAATAAGTTAGATTGATAAAGATCTTAGCTCAAAGCTATATAGTAAATTTATATGTTTTTTTAAAAATTTAATTATAGAAAGCATTTTGACCTATTTCAAGGGGACATGTCCTATGCCTGTTACTAAAAATTAATTTATTCCGCACTTGATATTTTGTACTTTAATATACTATACTATATTCATTCGGTTCTATTATTAATTGGTTTTTATAATAACCAAATATACAGGCCATATAATGCTGATAACTTTTTTTTGAGAATTATAAAATAAATATATAATTTAAAGGAAATTGATATTTCCACACCCTTTTTTGATAATGCCACACCCATGTAGATCGTTTTAGTTTTTTCTAATTTTTTTTGAACTTTGATTGAAGATATCTTGACACTCATCTGACCAAATTCGTATCAACTTTTTTTTGTTTTAATTGTAGAAAGCAGTAGAATTAAAATAAAAAAAAGTTGATCGAATTTGATTAAAAGGGTGTCTAGATATCATCGATCAAAGTTTGTAAAATTCTAAAACGTCTATCAAATAAGCTGCAGCAAAAAATTGTTTACAATCTTTGATCGAAGATATCCTGACACACACCTAACCAAATTCGATCAACTTTTTTTTGTTTTAATTGTGAAAAGCAGTATAATTAAAATCAAAAAAAGCTGATCGAATTTGATTAGGAAAGTGTTAAGATATCTTCGATCAAAGTTTGTAAAATTCTAAAACCTCCATCAAATATAAGCTGCGGCAAAAAATTGTTTACAATCTTTGATCGAAGATATCTTGACACCCAACTGACCAAATTCAATCAACTTTTTTTTATTTTAATTGTAGAAAGTAGTAGAATTAAAACAAAAAAGTTGATCGAATTTGTTTAGAAGGATGTCAAGATATTTTCGACCAAAGTTTGTAAAATTCTAAAACGTCTATAAAATATAAGCTGCGGCAAAAAATTGTTTACAATCTTTGATCGAAGATATCTTGGCACCCACTTGACCAAATTCGATCAACTTTTTTTTATTTTAATTGTTGAAAGCAGTAGAATTAAAATAAAAAAACTTTATCGAATTTGATTAGAAGGGTGTCAAGATATCTTTGACCAAAGTTTGTAAAATTCTAAAATGTCTATCAAAATATAAGCTGTGGCAAAAACTTGTTTACAATCTTTAATTAAAGATCCCTTGACACCCTTCTAATCAAATTTGATCGACTTTTTTTATTTTAATTCCACTGCTAACTACAATTAAAACAAAAAAAGTTGATCGAATTTTGTCAAGTGGGTGTCAAGATATCTTCGATCAAAGATTGTAAACAATTTTTGCCGCAGCTTATATTTAATAGACGTTTTAGAATTTTGCAAACTTTGATCGAAGATATCTTGATATACTTCTAATTTAATTCAATAAACTTTTTTTATTTTAATTCTACTGCTTTCTATAATTAAAACAAAAAAAAGTTGATCGAATTTGGTCAGGAGGGTGTCAAGATATCTTCAATCAAAGTTTAAAAAAATTAGAAAAAACCAAACCGATCTACATGGGTGTGGCATTATAAAAAAGGGTGTGGAAATATCAATTCACAATTTAAAATTATGCGAATTTTCTATTACTGTATTAGACAATCATATTTTTATTAAAAAATTATATATATTTCTAATAAATAAAACTATCTGTTGTTACAAAATATTTCCCTTGTTTATTCCATACTAATGGATATCCACCAAGTATTTTATTTGCATTATTGTCCCAAAGATCATCAAGAAGGAACATTTGAATTTAAAGCAGATAATATTGAAGTTAATGATACAAATAATATAATTGCCTTTACTGTTGATAAAAGTTCTTGGGATTACAAAGGATTTTTAACTGATAACGTAAAGTTGATTGAAGGAAATCAAAATAACGATGGTGAACTAGACATTGTTAAACAGGAAATGTTTCTTGTTTGCTACAGTAAAGCTGATGATTTTAGAAAAGAAGAGTTTAGAGTTAGATCTCAAATGTTAACAGATAAGGATGGAAAGATTGATAAAAATGGACACGAGTTTATTGTTAATTTCGCCAGAGCTTATGGGGATTCAGACAAATTCAAGAATTTGCAACTAGTAAAAAATGCTTTTGGAGGAAAAGATGCAATATGTGTGAATCAGTGTTGGCATATGACCTATTATGATCGTTATGACCTTTATGACTATTATAGGTCATAAAGTCATAAAAATATGGGTTATGAATTATGATCTAGGTCATAATCATATCCAATAGAAATTGCCAAAAAAACTATACAAAAAAATTAATAAATTCCAATACTATCTAACGCAAATCTATCTTATCTTCACTTTTACCCTCCCTCCCTTTTACCCTCTCTCCTCTCTTTCTCTTTTTCTCTCTCTCTTTCTCTCCAATTTGTTTGATCGGCTTATATTAATTTATCAGTTATTACAGGTTATCAATTTTGGCAGGATCAGTTTCAATTGCTAAAATTACGAGATTACTTAAATGATATACATAATTACGTGAATAAATTTAATTGATCAGTTTTTTATAACGAATCTTTTATATATATTCAGTATAAAAAAAAAAGTTGTATACCGAATTTATTTATACTGAACAAAAAATTTCTAGAATGGCCCGTTCAGTATAGTGAGAAGCGACTGTATTTAAAAAAATTCGAATGCTAATACTATAATACAAAAAATAAGGATCTTTAAAATTTTTTTTCATATCCTTAGATTTATTGATTTAACTTACAAATTAGTAAATCGAACCATATAAATATTTACATTTAATAAAAGTATGCCAAGGTATTATATTCCAATGAATAATTTTATAAAATATATTTAATTGACAAGAATTGATATTGATACTTGAATAAATTTTTATAAAAAATATACATCAATAATTGAATAAATTTTTATAAAATTGTTAATGAATAATTTAAATTCCATACCAACTATAATATTTCTCTTATTTTCAACAATAAGTGTTGATTCAGATTTCACCAATGCTTCCTAATTCTACTAGCGATTAATTAATGGATACATTAATGTTCGTCCTTTTCGACTTCAATTTTTTATTTATAACATACACCAACTAAACTCGTTTCAATAGCATTACTCATTAGAGCAAATTTTTGATAGTGAATAAATGATTTGAGCTCTTTTTTTTAGTACCGATTTCATATTCATAACAAAAACTAACCATCTGTATTGCTCATGCACTAGATATGTAGTTTGAAAATTAACGATACTTGTAATTCTTTTTCTTCGCCCTAATTTCTAAGTATTTTTAATTTTTATTATTAATTCTCGTTAATTGATTAATGAACGCCTTATGTTTATCGTTTCAACTTCAATTCAGTATATTACTAGATAACTTACGTTCATCTTTTTAATCCAATTCCGCTATTTTTTTAACAAAAAAATATGAACACCTTGTTTATTAAAAGTTAGTAAGCTCTGAACTAAAATATAGTGGCATCTCTAAAAAAGAAACGAAAAGTGATTCTAAAGACTATTTAGCCGTTTCATTATCAGCAGGATGTTTCTCTCGTCCTCCTAAACTAAAATCCGAATCCCATTCACTTGACAATAAAATTTCATCATCTTGGTTTTCGAATTGGTTTTCATGCTCTCCAAACTCAATCCATTCGCTAATTAGGTTTTCCCACCTTTCCTCTTCTTCACCTAAATATTTGTTTTCTTTAAGACTTTCGTTTGTCCGTCTGGTAGTTTTATCTTCCTCAACAGAACAGTCGTCATTCACTTGATAATCTGAATCAGTGTTAACTAATTCTTGTTCAGTACCTTCATCACCTAACGAAATAGGTGCTACAACATGTAGTTTGTGAACTTGGCTATCATATTCTTTTGCAATTTTTATTTTACGAGACCAAAGAATATCACTCCGAATTTGGCTCATTGCCAAGACTTTATTTTGCTATAATATTGTATAACAAGTATCATTTAGGATTAGTTTAATTATTACAAATAAATTAATAAAAAACAAACCTGTAATCGGACTCTGTGACTAGTATGTAATAATCCCATTGATGACCATAAATGTTCTACAGATGCAGAATTAATGCAAATTCCATGAATGCGAATTGCTGCTCATGCTAATTCCAGACCTACTCCTTCAGTTGACTTCCAAAAATCTACTAAATTTCCCTTGAATTGTTTAAATGATTCTGTATCATACGGATCAAGTTCGCGTTTGTATTTAATAAGTTCAGCTAAAATAGACGTAGGTTTACAATTAAACCATGCCTCGTAGTAATATTTGAGCCACTGTCCGATGTGTGTTCAGGATAGATCAGCAACTATGCTATTAAATTTGGTAAGTTTGTATTCAGGATGTAGTGCAAAAGAAAGAATTATTAAAGGTTGCTCCCACTTGTTCCAACGTGATTCGATACGTGCACTCATTCTTGTCCCAAATTCAAAATCTTCATGACATTCAAATATTTTCATTATATACCCGAAACAATGGAGAACTTCATACAATCGTGCAGTGTCTTTTTGCAATTTATTTAAAAAACCACATAGAGGGTATAAAAGTTCTTGAATATTGGCTAAGCTTATCCAAAATTGAGTATCGTTTATGATATCGGCAATATCGTTAGGGAGTTTTTTGGTACCATTACATAGGGTTGTTCGTTTATTAGCTGACTCAGAAGGGATACCATTTGTTCGAACTATATTGCTACGATGGTCGTTGAACTTAGAGGAGAGAAACTAGTAAAATAAAAAAAAGTCGTGTTAAATTAAAATAATAATCCGGAATTATTTTATAACAATAATTATATTTTATACTTTAAGCGCAGATTTTGATTTAGAAATGGAATGAAAACAAAAGTAGTACAAATTCCATCTCGTGTTCCCAGAAACAATTAATGCGACATATTTGTTATAAATACGCATTTGTTCATCTCTAAGATTGCCTGTGAAAAAAGGTGATTTGTGAAAAAAACACACGATTCTTATTGCTTCCTTAGACGTTATTTGATATTGATTTGATTCTTTAAAAATCTCTCAAAATATTAAATTCATTTGGTGAGCAATGCATGGCAAAAAAAATTTCGAAGGATACTTTCTTCGTAATTGCAACCTACAAAAATAAAACAATAAAATTAATAAAATAACTTAAAATAATAATAACACAATAGGGTAAAACTTATGCTGTGAATTAGTAAAATTCACTACATAGATCATCTGAGGGCGAAATTCACTTTTGCATAATAAAAAAATTCGAATTTCATCCTAACATGATCTATATTGTGGATTTTACTAATTTGCAGCATGGGTTCACCCTGTTCTATAATAATTTACCGCGCAGCTGCGTATTCGCCGGCGGAATCTGAAACAAACGCCTTGATATTTATTTGATTTTTTTCAGTTTAAGTTATTAATTTTTCAATATGATTGATTACATTTTGAGTTTGCGATCTTTCAGAGCTAATATCATGCGCACCCCAGATTAAAGATTGCCCGTTTGTAGTTATAAAAACAATGCCCCAAATATGTTCTTGCCTTACGTTTGTCCAACCGTCGAACGTTGCTGTTACCCCATCTGTATCACTTCGTGCAGTTTTAATTATATTTTCTTGTAACAATTGTGCACTTTTCATTAATACTTTGCCACCTATAACCTTGCGCTTAGGTAATTTTAGTCCTGGTATTAAAAACTCAAACACGGCAACAGTATCTTCATTCTCAACAAATGTAAATGGTAATGCGTTAGAAACAATCATTCTTAAAAGTAATTGTTCGAACCGTGATTGATCATTAGCAGAAAGAGGTCGACAAATAAAATTTGAAATTGCAGACTGTCGACTGTTAATAGATGAATGGCTTGAAACAGTTGAAATGACTGAATCTGCATGCAAATTTACAGACTCATTGGTCTCAGATTCTTCACCTACATTTGAATATTGTAATAAAAATATAAATTATACTGTTAAAATCTAAGTCATAACTTCATGTATTACAGTATATACCGTCAGTATTTTTGCCTTTTTTTCGTTTTTTTTTTTATCTTCGGGTACTGCCAAGGCTAAAATTTTTTTACTTCTTCTTCACTATAAGTTTCATGAAAGGCTTCGCATTTCGATAGATGACTGCGGCATAAACGTGCCCTATTAACTGTACAACATTCTGGTTTTAATTGGGCTATTCCTAATTCACCATATTTTCTTATACAGCAATTACACACAGCGATAGCATTTGTAGGATTATTTGGATTATTGGTTAGAGTAAAGTAGCTTCTAAAATTATGAGGATGAGGAGGCATAGTAAATGAATTTTTTTTTAAAAAAAAGTTGAAATTCAAATTATCGTAGGCTAACATTCGAACTGCACTATATATTATACGAGTTATCATCATTATTAAAAATGGAAATGGATTTTGATATAAGAAGTTGAGCTTAAAACCAGTTTGGAATTCTTTTGATATTGTCTTGATACGCCATTTTTTTTTATAAACTTGATTAATAGACATGATTGTGTTTTATCGCTATAAGATCTTAAATAATAAAAGAAGGATTAAAAATTTTGTCGAAGTTGATGAACTAATTAATACAATATATTAAAATTATAACGATAAGCATTGGTAATGACGACTTACGAACAAAGTCATAAAAATTAACCAGAACTAATCTTGTAAAAATTTACTTCGTACGGCAACAAGGCACAAATAAACTTCGTATGGCAACAAGGCACAAAGACTACAAAGACTTATTCACTAAAGTTTAGTCATAATAAAAATTATATCGATATAGTTTGGATGTGCGTAGATGATATTTTAATTTCCTTTTATACAATACCAGTATTGCAATTACATGCGTGTGCGATTTTAATTGGTTAAATGTTATGACTAGGTTATGACCTATTGTCTTAGTCATATGATCTCAGTCATAATGGTCATATGACCATTGGTCATAATGTTATGACCTTATGACTTTATGACCATAGGTCATATGACTATATGACCAAGGTCATATTAAAATTTTGTTATGACTTATGTCATATTCCATCACTGGTGTGAATTGATTCAATATAGAGTCGGTTGATATAAAAGCTCAAAATCCTTAAATTTAGAATTTTCAACTATGGTTATTTACAAGCATCTTCGGTTGACTCTAGATCATCTTTTTTTTCTTTCTTTTTAAAATAACACTAGAAGAGAAAAAAGAAGAATAATTAATAGCTAAAAAATCATAAACTAATGAAAAACCTATCCTTAATTGCCGCTTGATTCTTATAATAAATATTTATGACAAAATACTTGCATAATTAATTAACTTTATAACAACCGCAGTTTCAGGTTTATCATCACATAATTGATGAAATGTTTTATGAATAAATCCATCTCTATTTCCTCTAAGAAGTAAATTAAATTGTAAGGTATTTTCATAATATCATATATCGATAATCCAAGATGAAATTTCCACAAAATGTTCATTGTCAATAATAGACGATGGATTAACAAAGTAAACTTCACGAACAGGAAGTTGAACAGGAGTTTTTTTACGAGCGGGTAAGATAGTTGAAATAATAGGTGCATTAGGAGCCATAAAATCTTGTCGAAATATCATCCCATAACTTTCGCTACAATCCCTTTTTCAGATATTTAAAAATATCGAATTAAAGGGGTGCATTTACCAAGTGTGGTTTTTAAATTTAAAAAATTCTTTTCAGTCGAACAATTTATCCATTTCCTCATTAGTTGTATATCCCACTTCAATTTTTCGGCCAAACTGACCAGATCGCACTAATGCATCGTCCAAGGCTTCCAGATAATTAGTTATTCCGATAATAATGATTTCTATTTATGTCGTCAAACAGTCTCAACACAGTCTATTGTTTAATATCAGAGGGCAGGTCTGGTGTATTTGCTTTTCCCCATTGAATAAGGGCAGTGTCATTAATCACCTGATTATTTTTTATCAGAGGCCTACCCCCCTCCCTCTTTCTTAATATATAAATAGTCAGGTTCTTATATATAATTTCAACTTTTTTTACCCACCTCCCCCCTAAAAAATCACCTGATTTTTGTTACTCCTCTAACCTTATCCCAAATTTCTGATTTATCAATTTATAAATCATCTCTCTTTAAAAGAGTTACCAACGCATTTTCTTGAACAGAAAAAAAGTCATCAGAATCAAAAACTAGATTAGGATGTTTCACAAGGATATCAGTGCAAAAGCCGCGATTTGAGAAAGGTGGAAGGAGTTTCAATGTTTTGTTGGAAAGTAGGTCAATATTTTTGTGAAAGCAAGCTAGTTTGCTGCAAAAATTAGGTAAAAAAGAGGCATGGAATTTGCACTTAAAAAAGGCTTGGTGAGACAAAAAGTTTGTAAAGCCTTAAAATTATTATCTTGAAAACTGGTAAAATAAACTTGAGTAAATTTTAGTCAAAGCCAAGATGCATTGTTATCAATAAGATAAGACTGAATGTATTCAACTAATTCTGTTAAGCCTAATTTCCTGGACGGCACCAAAAGATCAAATATAATAAATGGTTCAACCTCTTCAAATGTGACCGTACCAGTATAAATATATCTAAGTTAAAAGACCTTTAATTAGTATTTATTATTAGAGGTGAAATTTACCATGAATATTATTTCTGGTATTTGGAGTGCAATACTATGCAAAAATATTTGAACCTTACCTGCTCAAAAAAACCAAACCGGATCAAAAGAATTAAAATTTTAACTTCTTTTTAGTTTTTTTCTTTAAAAGTAATGCTCCACTCTTGATATAAGTTCCCAAACCTCTCTTTTTTCTTACTTCGAATAAAACCCTAGTATTCAACCAAAGCATTAATTATTTTTCTTGAAAATCGTACAGCCTGGAAAAATTGAGTGGGCAGTTACTACTTGCTAGTAGGTGGTGGCTTGGGTTTGATTAAATTATCTACAGAACCAAAAAAGAATTTCAAATACTAACTACGCGAGGGTCACAATCCACCGAGGAAATAAAGATATCTCCGTTGTTTCTTCTCTGAATACCGAACTTGGAAAATTTAACTTTAAAATTTTGAAGCAAATCCTCTAAATAACAATTTTTTTTTAAAAAAACATACAATATACTGGTGAATTTAATCTTCGGTGAACCTTAACTATAATAAATTATAAAATAAATCGCTTATCTAATTAAACTTTAAAAACTTCAACAGAAGCATCAGTACACTGCAAGAATCCCCATGGATTCTGAAACTACATATTCGAAAATACATGTTTCTGATCTTTGACCTACATATAAAAGTCACACACAGTATGCTTAGTAGACCCGTATTAAATCTTGTTTGTAGTTTTAGTTCGTGCTCTAAAGATGTCGTCTACATTTGGAATGTTGAGATCCGATTCGCCTTACCTCATCAAAAAAGCTAAAAAATAGGCGAAGTTGGTCTTCGTGAGAAGGATTCTAGAATTTCCAAGTACTGCCTTAAGTGTTACCATGCCACTAGTTGTAGAAAAGGCGTTGAGTTTGAAACAAAAAAAAGTTTATATAATGATTAACACCTATTAACTTATGCATTGTATATATATTATAGTATTATTTGCTTAAATTTGCTCTCTAAATAAAGTTTTTTGAGATATTTGATCTATACTGATCCTTTTTTTACAAAAGACGTGCAAAGAATTAAAGAGCACTATAATATGTTTTAAAAGAATTTTATTATGTGAAACTACAATTTGCTAATTGATAATATGATTTTTCATAGTAAGGGTTACTTTAAAAAATTTTATTTATATTGTGTAATCCAGTGATCTTCAAGCCAATCAAATCGAATGTTCACCATGCTTAATTCGCTAATGTATACATATAACCTTTTTTTTGCATCGCATATGCTTCGCATAATTAAGCAAAAAAAGCATTCAGAGCATGTGCCTCAAATATAGGATTCTGAAGTTTGATCCGGGTTTGATTTGAGTTTGATCAAACCCAAATCAAACCAAACTCGAACTATAAATTTTATAAAGTTTGAGATCAAACCCAAATTCAAATAAAAAATAATCAAATTCAAACCAAACCCAAATACTATACTAAATTTGATTTGAGTTTAATTTAAAGTTTGCAAACTAGTTTGAGATTAAATAACATTATATATTTTTATATTTTAAACAAGTTACTTAATTGATAATCCACCTGTCAACTAGAAAGTGAATAGGCGAAATGTAGAGTGCTTTCATTTAAACCTTTTTTTACTAAGTTAATGGTACTTGTCGACTAATTGAAAGTTGTAGAGCTTGTTAAAACGCATCTAATAGTGGTTAGATCATCCAAATCGGTCCAGTAGATGGCAAGATATCGTTGAAAACTATTGGCCGACTATATAAAAATCTGTGACAGAGATTATATATGAAAATCACTATAGGCAAAATGTGGCTGCTTCCATCTAAAACTTTTTTCTTACTAGTTAACGATATATGCCCATTAATTGAAAGTTGTAGAGCTCATCGAGACGCATCTAACCACCGTTAGATGCGTTTCGATGAGCTCTACAACTTTCAATTAATNAAAATCACTATAGGCGAAATGTGGCGTGCTTCCATTTAAAACTTTTTTCTTACTAAGTTAACGATACATGCCCACTAATTGAAAATTGTAGAGCTCATCGAGACGCATCTAACCACCTTTAGGTGCGTTTCGATGAGCTCTACAACTTTCAATTAATGGGCATATATTGTTAACTTAGTAAAAAAAATTATAAATGGAAGCACGCTATATTTCACCTATAGGATCACTTTTTAGTTAACAGGTGGATTATCAATTAAAATATAAAAATATATTTATATTATTCAAAATCAAACAAGTTTGAAAATTTCAAACTCAAATTCAAACCAAACTCAAATTTAACTAAAAAGTTTGCTTCAAATCAAACTCAAATATTTTTTTTAATGAGTTTTCAATCCAATCAAACCCAAATCTGACCTAAAGTTTGATTTGATCCAGGTTTGTAGGAACCCTACTCAAATATGATTAGTAGATATGATTTTTTGAGATACGATAGCTAATGCAGGAAAAAATTCTGAAAAGTTCTGATGTAGAAAAAATAAACTGAAAATATGAGCAAGGTCGAGGCAATTTTTTTGCCAATATCTGAATAATTCCAATAATTCTGAGAATAGTATATGGCATAACACTATAAAGATCGCATAGTCTATTTAAATATTTTACGTAATCTTAAATTTATTTCGCATTTATCGCATAATTGACCTCAGTCAAATTACATAATTACCTCATTGCATTGCATAATCCTGAACATCCTATGCACGAATCTGAAAGTTACATGATCTCGATTTGTACTACATTGCATATGACTAGATCGGAAGAGTCAGTGACTGGCTGGGAGATGGCATTAGCAAAAGTGAAGGGTGGAAATAGCAATTCCCTAAAATTATTGGACAATTGGACATATATCCAATTGACAATTTGAACATTGTCCAATGCCAGAAGGTCCAAAAAATTATTTGGACATTTGGACTATGTTCAAATATCCAATTGCCCAATTGTTCATTTGGACATTGTTCAATGCCAACCCTGGTTTATATTGTATCTATGGAAATAGAAGAGGAAGTATCAAATTTTATAAATTTTATAAAATTTTTCTTTACTAATACTAAAAAAATTTTTATATATTAGTATAATTTAATTTGTATATTTTCAAATAATAAATTAATTGTAAATTTTATATGATTTTTACTAATTATACACGGGGTGTATGGCTGTGTCTGAAATTGGGTTGCGGAGTCTGTGGACCGCAACAAATTTTAAATTTCTGCAACCAAAATCTGAAGTGTGTGAGCAAATTCCGCATATAAATTTGCAAATTTTACTTATAAATTTTGATTAAATACTTATATGCGCAACTAAATTTTTATAAATTCTTATAATCTGCAACTATTTTTTTTTATTTAGTTGCAGCCCACAACTAATTTAAAAATTGATTCAGATACTGGTGTATGGTACATGGGTATTAATTCCGTGATTTGCAAATTTGTGTAATATACAAATTAAAACAATTTCTACAAACAAAAATTTAAGCCCTTTCTTATAGTTAGAGTAAGGATGAATTGGAATTGGAGTAAAGTATAGTTTATACCAAAATTTTGCAAAGAATTTTTTTTGTTAGAAGCCAAAAAGAGATTTCATAATCGAAATTTTGGGATATTGGCTAGTTTTATTCACCTCCGTGTTCAATCAAACACCCCGTATACAAATAGTAATTGCCATTTTATATTTAAAGTTTTATAAAAAAATATTAATTTTTGAAAAAGTTTTATATGTAGCAAAAAAAGTTTTCAGAAATAGGTACCTTTATCTTAGCAAAAAAAAATATATAAAGTAAAAACAGGTATTTTGACAAAGTTAAAGTAGGTAATATAAAAAATTTTTTTATTTTTTATAAAACTTATTTATTTATTTATCTGGATACTATATGTAATACTAAGCAAGATCCATATAAAAACATTAATGTAACAAAATATTTTTGAACGATAGCAACCCAGGTATAAATTGTACAAGAAATACAAATTTTATGATTAGATCAAGTGATTTTTATGGTATTCAATTTGTTTCGACTCGATGATTCGAAGAGTAGTTAAATCATCCAATTCTAATTACTGGAATACAAGATATCATCGATCTTATATCCAAGTTTTCAATTTGTCAAAATCCTTTAGATTGTTTTTATTTGTACTCAATCAACAATATCTAGTGATCCAGTGATTAGAATTGGATGGTTTAACATCCATTCGAATCATCTTATTAAGACGATTCGAATGGTATAAAATCACTTAATTTTGATCATTGTGTCACAAAATATCCAAGTTCATCAAAATACACGTTTTTACTTTACTAAAGTTTTAAAATTTTAGTTAATTATATATACATATCTATTTTTTAATTTCCTCCAATAAATAAAAATAATTTCATGAGACTTTTTATTTGTACCTTTTTAGATTTACTACAATTTTAATAGTTCAAGATCTCATCAATATACAAAATGTCATTGATATTTGACATTTGAGTTTCACCTTAATAAAATATATGTTATTTATATTACTTATCAATATTGGTGATGCTCAAAGCAATATCAAATTTTCTAGTTTTAATTATCTTCTTTTGAATGACTTGCTGCATCTGTTGCATAAAATCACATACTAATATCAAAGCGATACACAGTTTTATGATCGTGATGTATACCTTCATATATGTAATGTGTAAATCAAAGAACTTCAGATAATTGATTATTCAAAGTAATTAAATGATCTCCCTTCCTAATTCGCTTTCCAATAAGGGGGCTTCCAGAAATTACGTGATTTTTTGGTGGGTGGGTGGGGTCCCGAAAATATCAGATTAAAATTATAATTCTGGTCAAATTTTTATAATTCTGGCCAAAAGTATAAAATTATAAAATTAGTAATAACTATTGTTCTACTGAACCAATTTAGATGATTTAACTACCAAAATGTTCGTCTCGTTGAGACAATTCTAATAAGCCCAAAATCACTAAAATCTAATCACAGGGTCCCAAGATCGTTCAACTTTTGTGTAATTTTAATAGTGGTTTTTTAGAATCACTAAGTAAATTTCTTTAATATTGAATAACTTTTGATCCACTGGCCCGTTTTGGATGATTTAACTACCAAAATGCTCGACTCAGTGAGACGATTCTAACAAGACCAAAATCGCTAAATTCTAATCACAGGATTCCAAGATCGATAAATATTTGTATTGTTTGTCTAATAATACAAATCTTTATCGATCTTAGAATTCTGTAATTAGAATTTAGCGATTTTGGGCTTGTTAGAATCGTCTCACTGAGACAAGCATTTTGGTAGTTTAAATCATCCAAAACGGGCCAGTGGATCAAAAGTTATCCAATATTAAAAAAATTTACTTAGTGATTCTAAAAAATCACTATTAAAATTACACAAAAGTTGAACGATCTTGGGACCTTGTGATTAGATTTTAGCGATTTTGGGCTTGTTAAAATTGTCTCAGTGAGATGAACATTTTGGTAGTTAAATCATCCAAATTGGTTCAGTAGAACAATAGTTATTATCAATTTTATAAATTAAACCATATAAATAAATTTTAAAAAATATAATATTTGATTGGCTAATAGAGTATCAGGTGTGGGTGGGTGTGATAAAATTTTGAAATTTATTAGTAACAAAATATTACGTAATTTCTGGAAGCCCCCTAACCCAACAAATTCTTTTGGTAAAATTTCTTGAAGCTTTGAATTCACTAAATTCTTTTAATGATTCTTCAATGGTAACTAAAAATTTTTGCCAGATAAGCTGTTGTAAGTCAAATTTGATACATATTCCTATATAAAGTAGCTATATTAAAATATACGTCACTCTGGTTATACCGATATCTGGATATAACGACATCATAGTAAAATCTTTCTATACCAACATTTTTTTTCAAAAATTTAATATAAAATGTCAGTATAACTCACTGTATCGACATTTTGAATTTTTATACTAATGAACCAAAAATGTCGATATAACCAGGGTGATGTGTATTTGTTGATTTGATTGTGAATAGAACTTACAAAGAAATCTTTTGTTTATCGTGCTATACTACACCCGACCACAGTATGTGAATACAATATTAAATTTAATTCTGAAGTCATGTGATGCGTAATAACGACAGATTGTTTCCATTTTCTAGTTAAAAAAGTATCATACGTATATGTAGAACTATCTTTCAAAATTCGGAAATTACTGGTCATTTAAAGCGGAATTAAAGCATATAGGGGTGAGTCAGTAGAAAAGGGACAAATTTTTTCTAAGTAAAAGTTTTCTTGACTTTATGTTTAAATATTTTAACAACTATCTTAATAAATTTAATAAATTTTTTTTATTTTAATTCTATATAATTTTAAGATTAAAATAAAAAAATTTAAGGATGTGGCAACTTAGAGAAGTTGGTAAGTTGTCACCCCCAAGTGGCAGATCTAGGGTTCAAATCCCACTGATGACACTTTGAAAAAATAGATATGTGTTCCGGTAACTGTTTCTTGTCGATCAGTTGGGTATATTACCTGTAGTCCTTGGTTACCATCTCAAATGGGAGCTTTCGGGCAAAGTTGTATTGCGTGATACAAACAAATCCAAGGAACCGGGAAAACAGAAACCCATTTGGCAAGACCCAAGTAAGGAGGTAGCAAAGATCTTTGACAGTGCTACCAAAACCGGAATACTGGACCAGAGCTGAAGTACCGAACGTCGACCTCAGGGACAAGGTCTACCAACCTGGCCGCCGGATCAGGTACTGGAGGAAAAGGACCTATGCTATAGAAGTAGGTACCAGGGGTGGAAAAACCATAGTGGCATCTAATGCTGGGTAGATCAACCCTTCCAGGCCAACTAGATTGGAAGTCTGGGAAAACCGAGGAAGGACCAGTAGGAAAGTGATGGTGGGTACCAGGGTTGGAGTGAACCTTATAAGGGCAGAAGTAGGTAATAGTAGCAGTTGGGTATCCCCCGACTGCAAGTTGTTCGCTCGGTGAATGCGTAAGTTACCGAAGTGTAGGTATTATCTGGGTGGGACAGGGACTGCTCTACCAAGTTTTCCGCCAAGGATACAGAATTAAAATGGGTTCTAAGGACGACAGATAAGCATCCGGAACTGGCTGACTGACTGCTTATGTAACGGGCCTGTTCCGGTGATACAGGATGAGTTGGCAGGAGGAGCAGGGATCAGAGGGTTTAAATAGGCAATTCCCTAGTCGGGTTGCAGATATGGCAGCTAGTGTGGAACCCGTGGGGTAACCTTCGGGCGGACTACTTAAATTAGACGACCAAAAGTTGTACGTGCAGCTAGTTGTATCCTCATCAATGTAACAAATACAGATGGCCCTTAATGGGACACTGCCCCAAATATCTTGAATAAAAAATTCCTCAGTCCCAAGGTGAACACTTTAAAAAAAATAAAAATAAAAATAAAAAAATTTTTAGCAAATTTGATTAAATAGTTGTCAAAATATTTTAATTTAAAAATTAAAAAAAATTTTACTAAAAATGATTTGTCCCTTTTCTACTGACTCACCCCTTAGAGCAGTGTCATTAATTACCTGATTATTTTTTATCAGAGGCCTACCCCCTCCCTCTTCCTTAATATATAAATAGTCAGGTTCTTATATATAATTTTAACTTTTTTTACCCCCCTCCCCCCCTAAAAAATCACCTGATTTTTGTTACTCCCCTTATGATCAAATGCCAATCAAATTATAGAATTTTGATGATCGCTGGCAAAGCAAAAAAACAAAAGGCAGTCTCAGATAGGTTAATAAAAAATGTCGGGAAGGTAATTTTGCATATATATGTGGTGAAGTCAATAAAAATAGGACAAATCTATCTAATAAATTTGTCACATTTCTATTAACTTCACCCCATATAACTACCTAACATCTAATTTAACCCTAATATAAAATGACCCTAAACCTAAAGTTAATCGAGAAAATTATTAAAAATATGAGTTAACTCCGCTTTAGATGTCCCCTTGAAACAGTAATATACTGTGTGTCCTCCTTTTCTATTGTCTTCACCATCATTTACTATTTCTACCTATTTTTTTATATCTACTCGTTTTAAAAAATCTATTTATTGAGTTTGTAACTATATACTACTAATGTGTATAATACCTAGGAGTTAGTAAAATTACGGGAGGGCCAACTCAATATTACACAAGTTTAATTGTAATACAAAAATTGTCATTTTATATGAAAATCATATAAATTCATATATATCGTATTTGACTAGTCAAAGTTTTAATTATTAATTTTTTAAAAATAATGTGTTTATTGGAATATCTTTTGTTTTTTAAAACTTGAAATAGACAAAGGTAAATAATTAATTATAAAGAAATTTTATAGCTGTTTTTTTATCGTTAAAAAAACTGAATTATATAATTTCACTCAATTATTGTACGATAAAAGAAATGAAGATAAGAAATCATATACATGACTTGAAGCCTATAAGCATCTTGAAATAGCGTGTACCTAATATAAACTGTTCCAAACTGAAAATTATGAATCTTTACTTTAATTGCTCAAAAGCCAAACCAGTTAGGGTTAAAATAGATGGTTATAAGGTTTTATTTATTACAAAAATCTGCGAAAATTGGAATGTCTAGAAATAAATAATTAGAAAATTGGGATTGAAAATAGATCAATATAAAGCATTCTTTTATTACCATTTGAATTAAGAATTAGAATTGGAATAGATAAATATAAAATATTTATTTATTGTCATATATAATTATGAAATAATTTATACATCGCACATGCGATGTTGTTGCACCTGCTACAGATCATAAAATCAGGTGTAACGTAAATTAAAACAATTAAAATAACCCGTTTTTTCATTGGATAGAGTTAAAGTTAGAGCTGCAGACATTAGAATATCAATGAACATATACTATGACGTTTGATGTGACGTATGTGACGTGACGTATGTGACGTGACGTTTAATATGATTATATATAAATTTTATATGACGTGAAGAGTGATGTACTACCCTGGACCTTCTAAATGTCTGCAGCTCTAGTTAGTGTGAGGTATAGATATGTGTATGGGCGAGAAGAGGGTTTTTATAGTAAAATTTTGCAAAGAATTTTTTTTGTTAGAATCCTAAGAGTAGTTTTATATACTCAATTTTAAGTTATAGATGATTTTTGACAAAACGAACGTTTGTTTTGAATTTTTTGATCGTGTAATGTTATACTTGATCTTGAAATTTGATTGGGAGAGCGACATATAAGGCGCATCTCATGGGGCAATGAATAAATTTACTCTATAATTATATATTAGATATACAATGGTATTCGTTTTACTTTTTATCTTTAACGGGAAGCCCAACTTTTTCCTCTTTTTTTTCAGATCTGAGCTGTGTTGGAATGTGAAATCGGCATTGGATTTGAAAAAGAAATAGTAACAAGTCCAAGATAAGTATTGGTTTTTTTTACCTGTTATTTCACTTTAACAGGAGCTAACTTTTTTTTCTCACTTTCTAGATCCGGACTGTGTTGGAATGTAAAATCGGTAATAAACTTGAAAAAGAAATCATAACAAGTTCAAGAGTAAGTGTTGGCTCTTTTATTTGTTCTCAGATTCTTTTTTACTTAATGAGAAAACTAACATAAATGTGCGTATACAAGATTCTCCAAAATTATAGACCTGCTATGAATTAGACCTGGCTACAAACCAAAGAATCTTTAACTAAATGCAGTTTTTTCAAATAGCTATACTGCCTATTATAAGTAGGAATGGCAAAGTCCTTAAGTCCGGGACTTTAGGACCTGGTTTTGGGACCTGGTCTTTAAAGGCTAGGTCCCAATTTTAGGATCTAGGTCCATAGGTCCACAATAGGTTCTAATATAGAACTTAAAAATTTTAGTAATAAAACAGTAAACAAAGAATTTTAATTGGTTAGAAAGTATTAGAACTAAGTCCAAGGACTTAATCCTATTGGTCAAGCATTAATTCTGGGACTAATTATATGAGGACCTGGTTCTTAAGTCCGTGTGATAAGATTTACAAGTCCTAGAACCAAGACCGGACCTGAACTAGCTTTACCATTTCTAATTATAAGTACAAAGTGCATATGCATTAAATTTTTTTTCTTTTATGAAATAGTTTTTCAGCCCTGGGTCTTGTATACGCTTAACCTTTTTTTTTCTCCAGACCTAGACTTTATTAGAATGTAAGATTAGGATGCTCTTAGACATCGTTATAAAAAAAGAATTGGAGGTGAAAAGGACGAACATTAAGTTTTTTCAATTAAGAGTCTGATAAATAAGAAGTATTTGAACGGTTCTTGAAACATGTTGATGGCAACTTGAATGTACGGTATGATCAAGAATTTGCTATTAGGGTATGGTGAACAGAGAAAAATTGAATCAAGCTAAAGAGCGAAAACCAAGTCCACACCTATAATGAAAACGATGTGGCTGATTCTAACAGTATGGCGTTGAATTTGTATTGGTGATGAAACAGCAAATTATAGAGCATAAGGGTGAACGTTATTCTGAAAAGGGAAATATAAAAGATGATGATGGACCTGAAGTTAATGGTGTTTTGTACTTCGTTTGGTGAACTTGATGAAGGTTAAGAAGACGATCAATAGTATGTTGGTGATGAAGGGTCTTGCTAAAAGTCTTTAGCTTAAGCCATATTTTGATTAATATTGTACATATTAGAATTAGGAGATTGAAAAGCCGATTGAAGTTATTAAAGTCAAAAAGTTCATATACAAAATTAGCGTTAAATGACAGAAATTTGGATTTAGGTGGAAGCTAAAATTATTTGAATAAGTATCAGTTTTTTTTTTGTTCCTTTTTTTTTTGAAATAACTATTTTTTTTCTAAGATCGAATTTTTTAGAATATGGAACATAGAACTGGCAATGAAGAAGCTTTGAAGGAAAAGGCTGGAGATTCTACTAATGCGATTTTTTTTTTTTATTATTAAAATGCCATAGTTGAAACTTTATTTAAGTAAAAAGAATAATAAAATTTATATTTAAAGATTTCAAAACTACATTTGTGTTACTGTAAACAGGCACCCAATGTGACATTATACCCCCTATTATCTATATATGCTATGATTAATTATTTCAAATTAATTAACTAGCTAGAATAGGTTGGAGGAGACCTCTGGCATATATCATGACATTATTGTATACAGTTTGTTAGAGAAAAACCTTGTAGAAACCATTTTTCTATAGAATAAGAGAAATCTATATGAGATATATTTGATGTTGATGTAATTGTTGTATGGGGTGTGCTTGGAAAAAAATATTTTCTTTTTTTTATTTTTGAAGTTATATTGCATGTTCCCATTGATGTTGAGAGATATTTCGAGAAGACCAAATAATATTTTGGAACCAATCCAAGAGATTGTTAGACAAATTAGTAAGGAATAATTTAGTTTGTTTAGTAGTGAGTGATTTAATATTTTCAAAAACATTAGAAGAGTAAATTCCAATGATATAGTGTAGAAGAAGGTTATATTTTGGGCTAAGTGTGTTAAGTGTGAATTGGAGAAGAATATTAAGAATTGTAACTGGGGATATAGTAGTAATTTTGAGAGAAGTAAGTGTTTCAGTAATTATACTAATTATAGATTGTTGGATATTATTATTATTGTTTGAACAGATAAGTATATGTAGAGTATCTTAAGTATCAGAGCAGCGAGAGCATTTTGAAATAGGATATAGATATGGGTAGCGAATATGAAGGTTTTCCATTGTTGGGAGATTATTAGTTAAGTTTTTAATTCTGAAAGAATATTTGGAATGATTGTATTCAAGTGTGTTTAGAATAGCAAAACAAAGTGTCCAACTAATGCGATTTTAAAAATTATGTATTTAGAAAATATTATAACTTTACTATAAACATTAATAAATTTATTTTTATATTGTAAACTGTGATATTATAAGTATTAAAGAGTTATTTTTATATTAAACTGTTATATAATTTAAAAAAAATATATATTTATTATTATTACATTTAAACCTATACATATATATTATAACCATCATAACCTTGTAATGAACTTATCAATTACCATATCATTACGCCATAGTGATCACATTATGGTCTCATATAAGTGCCACCAGTCATTAGGTTTTCGATTATATTTTGTACAAACACAATCTATTTAATTATTAGAGAATATATCTGGTATAAAATAGCCTGATGACAGGTTTCCCTTGACGGCACATATTAGTGATTCTTTTGCCCTTTTCAGACTTCATTGTTCATGTCCACCTACAATTAAATGAAGTGTTTGTATACATCCTATAAGCGAAAAAATGTGTTATTAAAATAAGAAATAAGGTCTAATTATACAAAATACATAAATCTGTAATTTCATATTCTAGCCTCACCTGACAAGAACTAAAACTTACCATAAATTGCTATATGGTTTAAAAATTGGTGGAATGTAACAAACCCAGGGCACTTTACGGTACTTAACCTTAACATTTCAATCCACATTCCATTTCAAGATTTGCCATACCTATAATAAATAGAGTATAAACTCAGCCAACATTGAATCCTTTCTTAGTTTTACTTCTTTAAACATTATGGACTACCTCCTTTCTTAACTCAGCAATTACCAATTTTTTCTACTTCGTCTTACTCGTTAAAAGTAAAGATTACTGTGGCTTTTTTAGATAAATCCTTGCAGTAATAGGCAATAGAGTTTTTGTCAACATTCACACGGGTAAAACTTTTTTCACATAACCTCTAGTAAAATGAACGCATATAGGTTAATAAATTCAGAATTTGACAGCTTTAATTATTTAAGAGTAATATTTAGTTTCTGCGAACACCAACATGTGCTCAATTCCTATACAAACCTACCAGGTGGCAGAAATAGAAGGCGACAACAGCCTGTCTTGAATCAGTAGTTTATTAATACAACCGAAGGTTTTTTAGTATAGTATCGTGAACATTTTTATTATAGATTTATATGATTGTTACACAAATAATTATGCAACATTTTTATAGCTATATGTTTATAATAAGTTGGCCCCCGTAATTTTACTAACCCCTAGGTAATACTAACTCATCCTTTCACGAAAACCCGCAAATCTTCCAATATGTGTTTTATTTAGTTTGTATAATGCTGAAGTCTTACATTAAACATCTTAAATTTTAACAATTCAATTTAAACGCATATGATCTAATCAATAGCCATATCGTTTTTTTTTTTTTTAGAATTGATGATATTCTTTATTCAATGCCTTATTATTTCATAAAACGAAAATAGTATTATATTTCTGCAACAATTCAATCTTTATAATTTTTTTTTTACAAATTCACCTGATTATAACCCTTCAAAAAGCAGATAACTTCCCGGTTTGAAATTTGAAAGTAGGCTATTTCAATATTTACTATTTTCATTATTTACCGTTCGACGCCAATAAATCAATTTTTATCGCATATAACCTAGTTAATGTAAAAGAATCGTTCAGATCCAAGTCTAAACTTAAAAAAGAAATAATACTAGAAAGGTTTTCTCCAGGCTTTAAAAGAATCAAATAAATTCCCCTTGCATTATACACAGGTTCAATACGTCCGTATTGACCGTTTCCAAGGTCATCCTCAAAAAATAATGAATTTAAAATCTCGAGAACTTTGCTGCTTTCATCAAATTTAAATTTAACAATTACTATGTTATTACTATTTATGTCTTGAATCAAGAAATTTTTTTTTTGAACAAAGTCCTCGACCATTAAAAATTCTTGTTGCCATTTTTCTTTGTTACCAAAAAGGTAACTGGCAGTTGCAGGGATATGTAAATGTTTTTCGTTAAGACTGAAGACTAAAAAGCCTTCCCACGGAGACTCTTCAGAAGATTCTAAATGACTTTCCGATTCTAAATGACCCCACAGAGTAATAGATTCATTTACTGATTCTAAATGGTCTTCCCACAGAGTATTATTGGACTCTTCTGCCGATTGTTGGGTTATTTCTTCAAGCGTTACTTTTTTTGCTGCTTCGATTGTAGTCCAAAATACGTCAACTTCGTCAAAATCTTCGCGGTGATTCTATAAAATAATAAGTAATAAAAGAGATTAGAAATAAAAAAAAAAAACAACCAAAAGGCACTATAGTCCATTACTACAGATCGTTCCAAATGCAAGTGCAATTTCTGCTATAAAAAAAGCATAACTATTCTTTTTGAATCAGATTTATAGCAAATATACTAATATATACCGTAATAAAAATTGCAATAGCAACCCACATGCTGGTAGCTTTTTTTCTCTTTCTTCTGCAAGTAAAATAAATTACTTACCTCAAACCATTTTAATAATCTGTTTGCATGTTTTTGGAAATCAGGTAATTCTGATTTTGAAAGCACAATTAGATGTTCTTTCAAAATAGAAGCTTCATATTTAAAGTCAATTTTAAAGTTTGGGTTTTGATTAAGGTTATACTTATAATAATTGATAAAACCATTTATTTGGTGGAACGGAGTTTGTTGTGAAATATTCCATAGCAGATAGTAAAAATATAACAACTCTTAACGGGTTTAAAACACCGTATAAAAATTTTATAATTTATAAAAAATGATGGTAAAAAATGATGATGGTTGTTAGTGTAGGAATAGTTTATATACCAGGAACGGTGATATGTAATATCACGTAGTATATGTTGTTATATCCGCAAAATCTCATAACTAATTGGACAATACATAGATTTATCTATTGTATGAGAATTGTTTAACCAAACATCGCTTTAACAGGTTTTTGTCTCGATTGGTAATCAAGGAAAATTCTAATATCTAATAATTTAAATCCTGATTACTTATCCGATATATAATTTCTGAATTTATTGATTAATTGATTGATTGGATGCTGCGGCAGTGATATGGGACTTGAATTTAAACTTAGTATTTTTAAATAACTCTCTTAAAATTGTGCTTCTGTTGGTTAATTACATAATAATACTAACTATTTTGAGCGTAAAAAAAGTCAATCAAAAGTTTCACAACTTGATCATATTGCGACATTAAGACCATTATTCAAAATATCATAATACAAACAATACAAACTCATTACCGATTGTTTAATTAGTATGTACATACCAAATCAACCTTAACCACATACGGTATTATATCAAAATTATTCACATACGTATGTAAAAAAAAAAAAAAGGCACAACAGTAAAAAATTCACATGATTCAAAAATTTGAACAAGTTTTATATTACTTACAAAATGCAATATCAATAATTTCCAGAACTAACGAGCTTTTAAAACACTATTCCATGAATGCAAGATAAAACAATACCACATACCAATCTTTATGATGCATGTTAAAAATTTATTATTATTAATACATAAGCATGGAAAAAAAAAATCTTTCGCCAGGTTTTTCTCTTGACTATTTTGTCTTGACTAGCATGCTTCGTTTATATACTAACTTTATAAGGAGTATGATCATCGCTAACTGTAATTGTGCATAACTAATGTCCTATGAATTAATAATCAATGCGTGAAAATTGGAATGGAGAGTAAAAGGATACAAAAGCTTTTTATTCACATCCTCAGTTGTTATCTATGATTTTTTAAAAATCAAATTTCGTCCGTTATGTGTATTTTGTTGATTTTAGATTAACTGAGATATAGATAACATTAATAACATGCAATTCCAATGCAAACTTAGGTTTATAATAGAATTTTTTATAGTAATCTCTGTACTTCAATTCTGGGTCTGTTCGCTTTGATTGAATGTAACAGAAAATCGTGACGAATAAATATGTAAGATTATATAATTGTAATATTTGAGTAATTGCTACATTTCGATTGTTTGCATTAGTGTCGTGAATTGATTATCGACATTTGATCGAGATGTCTAAATATTGTTAATTTTCTCACGTACGGATCACATGTTTCGATTACGTCCAATTAAAAGTGTTAAAGCGATCATTGCGACATTTCGATCATTGTATTAGATCAAAAATAGCGCAATAGGGGTTTCATAATTAAAATCGGAGAATTTTCTGATTTATATTTAATTATGAAACCCTGAATATTATAATATGACAGAGTTGTGTATTTGATGCAGATCTGTACTTAATTAGGGTTAGGGCACTATTTTAGGATAGTTAGAGGTGATCTGCATCAATAATGTCCGACTCAGGTTCAGGTTTCACCCTGTCGTTAATTACTTGATCGTGATCTACTAATCTTCCCACGTTCAGGTCACATGTTTTGGTTACGACTAATCAAAAGTGTTAAAGCGATTTTTACAACATTTCGATCATTTGCATTAGTGCTGTTATGAGTTAATTGATCAAAATGGCCAAGGGGTTTCGTAATTAAAATCGGAGAATCTTCTGATTTATAATTTAAAAAATCTCTACTTATTTTCAAAATATGTCACTTTGCTTATTAATTATGAAACCACGAATATTATAATTACTTAATCGTGATCTGCTAATCTTTCCATGTTCATGTCACATGTTTCGAATACGACCAATCAAGGGTGTTAAAGCGAACAGTCCTGGAATTGAAGTGTAAGTGTAAAGAAATCGTTCAGTTATCATGCGTTATGTTGCATTCATGATTACATTTAATTTCTGAAACCTTGTGTGTGTTATGTTGGCCGTGTTGTATTATGCTTTTGTGTTATGGTGTTATATTTCATTTTAGTTATTGAAATTTGACTGGAGAATGTAATAATTGATTTTGCATTTTACTATGTTTTTATAAGCTTTGGTATATGTATGCTTTGAAAATTTAGCCATTATTGCTAATAAGTTTAAAAAATTATTTGGTAAATTATATCATAGTTAATTCGTAATAAATAATATATTGTTGGAAATTCGATTTAAAACTTAATTCATAATTACGAAATTACATAAAATGCAGTAACTTCCAATTCTAACGTTATAATGATGATTAATTTCTGGTCTAATAACATAGTGACGGTTGTTAGAATTGAATGCGATCATAATTAATTAAAAAAAGCGAATGTGAAACTATGATGACATCTCGTTGTTTACTGTATGTGCGATCAAGATGTCATAGTCAAAAAAAAATCATTTGATTTATAATTAACAAAAACATTTATAATATTGATTGTTTATTACCACACCTTAGTTTGTTCTTTGTCAAAACTCTTTAAATTAAAAATGACAGTGAATTTGTTATTTAATTGCTTTTTTGTTTAAGATTTAATAAATTAATAAATTAAATATGGATTTTTATTGAATTAAAAATTTAATTTTACTCAAATAATAAGTTTCTATTGAATTTAATTATTAATAAAAATGCCACCTATTGAAGATTCCGTCCACAAACTGTTAAAGAATTCACGAATTCCCAGTACAAGCTAACTCTCGTATCTTATAAAAACACATCCCTAGATTATTTTCAATTGCTTAATTGTTGAATTTTTTTAATTATACTAACTGCTAATATAAATAATTTTAAAATTATGTTATCCAATATTTACAATTTGATTATGTGATTCGTTTGGATTTTTAAGTGCAGTTAAAAATTAACTATATTTATTTTGATCCGTTAAAGAACTTATGAATTAATATAGTTAATGTGACATAAGTTATACGTAATATATTTGTAATATAATAACATTTAAATAATTCTGAGTTCTAATTTTTTTCAGAATTACACTAATTAAATTGGCATATTTGATTGTCTCCAGATTTCCAGATCAGATGCATCGGATCTAGGTCAGTATTTAGCCCTAGTTGTTAGTGCATTCTATAGCAAAATTATCAGCTAGCCATTTTTTACTTGATGAATAAGTATGATTTATTCTATGTCTTGGGACAAATTGATTGATTCCGATCTTGCTAACAATGATTCCGATGTATCCCGACCCAGAATTTCGGGAACCCCACCTGTATGAGTGGTAAATTATAATTTTAATAAAAAAAGATTGAAAATTAGTGGGTCACGTGATGAATATAATAATAGTATCATTTTTTAATAATATAATTTTTGGCCAATATATTATTGTGGTATGTTTTGTACTGGCTGAAAATTATATTACCGAAAACTATACTTTTATTACTGAAAAATAATTACCAAAATTTGCTAACGATCATAAATCCCACTAATTTTCAAATCAGCTGTAAACCGATTTTTATAGGGCTATCTCCAAATTTCCGGGTCGGATGCATCATATCTAGGTCGGAATTAGCTCTAGATTATTAGCAACTTCTATAGCAAGATTATCAGCTGGGTATTTTTACTTAATGAATGGATATGATTTATTAATAAAATTTTTTATGATCTTGGGACAAAATCGATCAATTCTGATCCAACCCACCATGATCCAATGCACTCTGACATATCCCGACTGGGAATTCTGGGACCTCCTGTATAAATTGGAGTTGCGAGGTAGTAAATCCGCTTTGTATTTCACTCTAATGCTATAATGCGATTATCATATCATATTTAACATAATTATCGAAATTACAATAAATTTTCGGTAATAAAAATGTAATTTTTGATAATATAATTTTCGGCAAGTATATCGTTTCGGTATAATCTTATACTGGCTGATATTTTTATTATCGAAAACTACCAAAAAATAATTATCAATGATCATCACAAAATTCGTAATGTGACCTAAATCAGCTGAATTATACAAAATATAACTCTATATCTAAGATAGTGGTCCAAAAAATTTTGCATTTTGTGTAATCTGATCCTATCCAACAATTCGAATTCAGACCTCAGATTGAACTTGCAGAGCATTAATACTAGCTTTGTACTGCTGAGTAATATTTTAGCAAAATTACAATCCAAGCAATTTTTAACTTAGTACATTGGTTAGCACGTTTGTTAGTAAAATTTAAATTTATGATGTCGGGCAAATTTATTTAGGTCAGAGTGGCTCGAGTTACACCACGTGCAAAATTTTTTGGACATAATTAACCCGCTACTCTATATTGATTCAATGTTTCAAAACATAACTGCGACTTTTTATAATTGGACCTAATTAATTTTCGTAATTATTAATAATTATTATGTATCAACCACGCGATGCATCTATCAAAATGATTCTGAATCTAATCAAACTAATATAATTATTGTGTCAAACCCATCTCCTCACCTTAAACCAGTCTCCTATTTTTAAAGTTGATCAGTTTATGGTATATATATATTTATTAAAAATTTTAAATAATTAAATAGTTAATCATGATCAAATCATTTAACTCATTTTAACACCTGTCAAATATGCGTCATAATTTTTGAGGTAGTATAAAAAGTCGCAGTAATGATTAGATTTACTGTATAAATGCCCAAAAATGTAACTTCGAATTTTGATCGAATTAAACTTAATCCTAGCCATTATTCACGATGCCCTATGTACTATTTTGCATTTATATAGTTCATCATCCTTTAGCACAACTGCATCGCGCAGCTACTTATAAATATCATGAGGAAATTCGTCCGATTGGCTGATGTAGATCAATTGCCAAGGTAACTAATTTATATTTTTAAAGGTAACGTTTCACTAATGAAAATCACTTCAAATATCATTCTTAGCTTTACCGAGGCGCCAGCATTCACTGTGCAAAAGAATCAAAAAAAAAATCAGACTCCTAGAGAACTTCACTTAGAAGACAAATTTATTAATCTTCTATTGGACCATACCAAATATATAAGATATACAGCTGTAGGTAATCTGTTGATTAATATGGTAACTACAAACATTTTGGTTCAAGATATTTCTACTAGATCATAGTCAAAGGAACATAGTTGAATTTAAGCAAAGCATTAATAAGTTTTACTTTCTTTGTAGTAAATTTTTTCTTAACATATTATATATTATGTATAAAAAAAATACTATGCTGATGAAAAAAGGTGTTGTTGATATAGATGCTGGTGAAATTAATTTTACCAATTTTCACCAATTCACCAACAATTTCACCAATAGTGGTGAAATCATTTTACTACATTTCATCACATTTTACCAGCATCTATAGTAGTTAAATTTAGCATATTAACAACTTAATTTCTTATAAAATAACTTTTTTGGGAGGTTTAAAGATTTGAATGTCTTATATTAAATGCTATATGCAGGTATAAACTTGGTTTAATGCCTGAATTCTTTGGGTTCTTATAGCATTTCTAGGGTTATTAATAATCGATTATTGATATTGTTGCCCAAATCCCAAACTATTATAGTTTGGGTTTGTTCATGTCCAAATCCCAAACTCTGGTCAAACTAATTTCTCAAAAACTTTGTTAACAATTCTTATTTAAACAATTAATATATATTCTTATAGCTATATATAATATATTTGCAGAATATCAAGTTTATTTGTTTGATTTAATTTTTTTTAAATAACTTGTTTTTTTTTGAGTTTTGAGTTTGTCCGGTTTGTCTGGCAAGTATATATATTAGATTGGGTATTTCATTATGATTTATAATAAATATATTTTTTATATTCTATATACATTTATTTGTTTTATAAATGTATATGGGCTAGTACAGAAAGATTTGTACCTCAAAAAATTTCATAATTTTTACACTAAGGAAAAATTATTTTTTTTTATTAATTATTAAAAATTTTTTAGTATCAAATAAACTAGGTTTTAATCTAACTTATTATATTATTTTTATTGTTTTAACATTGTTTTATTTTAATTAATAATCCACCACAAATTGATAGTGTGATTATAGTGTAATGTAATACAGATCCTTACTATTTGTTGATATGTAAATTCTAAAATGTATAAATTTTTTTGCCCACCCAAGGTAAACATTTTTTCTTACTAAGTCAAAGAGTCATTTCTACTAAGTAAAAATTGTAGAGCTCATCGAGACAAGTCTAATGGTAGTTAAATTATTGAAATCAGACCAGTAGATAATGAGATACCTTCGAAAAATGATTGGCTGGCTATATGTAAACAATAGATTTGTTTACACAAAATTTTATATAGTCAATCAATCATTTTTGAAGATATCTTATTATCTACTGGTCCGATTTCGATGATTTACTACCATTAGACTCGTCTCGATGAGCTCTACAATTTTTACTTAGTAGACATGACTTATTAACTTAGTAAGAAAAAAAGATTTCTAAGGTTTCTTTAGTCACCAAAAATATTAGGATTTATATAGTAATTTGCATCACGTTATACTATAATTACACTATCGATTTGTAGCAGATTATCAATTAATAATTAAGCATGTACAATTTACTGTATTTGAAAAAAAACCCAAACTTTTTTAAAAAAAAAAGATATTTTAAATAATTTCGCAACCAATATGCAGTTCTATGAGCTTTTACTTCGCAAGTGCATTAATATGCATATGATAAAGATGTAATTAAAATTTGAACAAAATTGAATCACTAGTTGCGAAGAAATTAAGCTTTAAAGAGAGGTAATTTGATTTTTTTTACTATATACGCGTATATATAAATTACTATAGTAAATTATATAGTAAAAAAAGAAAAAAAAAGTTACCATTAATAAATTTTTTTTTTTTTTTTGTACTATACTAACAAAATAAAAAAACAGAACTCTTCTCGCTGATCCTCTGTACACAAACGTTTCTGGAAAAATTTTTTAAAATAGCAGAAAACACATAGATAGGCTTTAAGAAGCACACAAAAAGTGATTTAAGAAAAAGAAAGGTTAGGAAAAACCACCTAGGGTTACTTAATATAAAAATACTCTGGCACGCCGAAAAGCTTGGAAAACACAAACTTTCTAAAGACTTTACGAGTCAGCCTAAAACTAAGGAAAACTAGGGAATCTGGCTAGACCCTGTACTGCCAATCACTAGGTCCAAAACCAGAAGCAAACAAGTAAACAAACACATATACTAATCAGGTCTAGGGCACCTACAGCAAAACAACAAGTCACGAATCGGTTACTATTATTACAAAGTAGTCACGTGTCGCTTGCAGAAATTAGAACATCAAAAACAGAAAGTTCGAATCAGGATCGACAGCATAATCAGAATCTACATAAGTAGAACATTATGGAATTTTTGAACAAATTTAAGGATCTTTTTAAAAGACCAGAAAGTGAAATAATCGAAATCACTATGAGTCAAGAAAAACTCGTCCTGGAAAGAGACAAACAAGTCGCCAACTTACTTGGCATTACATACCCAGGTATAGTTTATATCATTAGGTGGGCCTGCGAAATTATGGAATGGAAACAACTCGGAATTACGCAAGAAGAAGAACAACCGGTTGAGTCCAAAACAGAAAGCCTAGAAAAACAAATAGAGATAGCCGAATTCAAAAGTGCCATAAGTAAAAAAATTGCGCTAACAATACAAGAAGGAGGGCATTTAGACTACGGCATAGAGGAGCTGGAAAGACAAATTTCAAACATAATTGAAATGTCGATAGAAGCGGAAAAGAGTGGAATTTATCAACTTAGTAAAAGAAATGAGACTGAGTCAACGCAAGATCGTGGAGAAAGGGTGCTAGCAGCGAACTCACACGAAAAAGAAGTAAAGGCATCTATAAAAGATGATCAGAACACAAGCAAAGGCAATACCACACAAGATCATGACACAAGCGTGAATGAAAGCTTGCTGCCCAATGAACAGACAGAGACGATACAAGAGTACACTTTATGGGACATTCCATCATACTACACTACAAAAGAAGTTACTGGTGTGTTGAGAAAGTACGGAAAGATAAAAATGAAAGGGTGGAATATTAAAGAAAAAAACAAGATGGTAATAGTCTCAATCCAGTTTCACAGCAAGAAAGAAAGAAAACAGCTCGAAAACATGTGGGTGATCCCTACATCCAATGGAAAAGTATCAAGAATAACAAAAGGAGAAAATCGTCTCGAAATTTTAACAGAAAGAGCCAAATTTAAAACCACACTTAAAAATTTGCCATATCATGCACAGGAAGTACTCCTACTCCATCAACTCAAGAGACTTGGAGGTATGGCAGTGCATATTCCAATCAATAGTAATGGTAACCCAAAGAGTTCAGCAACGGTATACTTCAAGTCAGCTGAAGAGAAAGTTAAAGCTACAAAGTGTGGTATCAGCTACTATAATACAAAGCTGTTATGGAAATCAGAAAGCAACTCGAGTAACAATAGTCCAGAAGAGAACTCTACAAATGAAAACAGTAGCAGTCCCAAAGTTAAAGAAAGGAACTTCAAAGGAAAGCAGCTGACTAAACGTCCGAATAGCAACGATAGAAAGAGAGGAGAAAGTAAAACAAGAGGACGAGAACAGAAAAGGGAAATTAACAAAGAACCTTATACGATGAAAGCAGGAAAGCTAGTAGATGTGAACCTTGACCAAACAAGTCTCCTTGAAGAAATTCTAAAAAGGCTTTTAGCAATAGAGGAAAGACATTTTAGAAAAGAGGCCCCCAATCGCTCCTGAGAGCCGCCATAGGCGTCTCTACAAACACAGAAGTGCTGCATTATAAAAGTAGCACAGAAGAAGGTAGATGTGGAGAAAGGGAGGCAGTTTGAAGTTTTGAGTGTGGGGACACATAATATTAATGGAATCAAGACAAATAGGGGAAAAATGGACTTTGTAATAGAATACATGGAGAAAACAAAAATAGATATACTAGGTTTGGTAAAAACAAATGTATCAGAAAAGGAAGGAAAGATGATGCTTAGAAAGGTTCAAGGTTACCACAGGTTCTGGTCATCTGCAGACGAGGACAAAGTGAAAGGGTCCGGAGTAGGTATAATTATAAATAGCAAGTGGGAAAACCACGTTGCAAAGGTGGAAAAGATTAGTCCGTATATCCTGTCGGTTACAATGTTTTTTAAGCAAGTTAGTATTGAAGTCATAACGATATATCAAGCACCGAACGATCACGAATTGGAAGAAAAAAACGTTAAGTACTTAAAAGGAAAGCTCTCCGAAAACAAAAAAAAGCATACGAACAACCAAATAATTATTGGAGATTTTAATCAAAAAGCGGAGAATGTGCTTGACAAAAAAAGAAAAGGAAAGGAGATGCCACAGAAGAAATCTAAACTAATGGATATTCTAGTATAGCACAATTTCAAAGAAACTTTTAGAGAACTAAACCCAGAAAGTGTGAGCTATACTTGGAAAAGAAACGAGCAAGCATCTCGAATTGACTATATATGGACAAGTAGTTCATGTAGTGATCAAGTTATGGATAGCAAAATAAAAGATATGACTTGTGTAACAGGAAGTGATCACGATCTAGTCTTGGCAAGGCTAGTAACCGACTTAGAGGAAAAAAGAAGACTAGGACGATAGCTACAAAAGCGGAAAAAAGAAAAAAGGTTGCAGCTGGACCTAGAAATAGTAGAGGAAGAAGATTGGGAAAAATTCCGAGCTGGGTTAGACAAAAACCTACAGGAACAAGACGTAAACAAGAACATAAATAGAGAAAACCCGGACAAATTATAGGAGGTAATCGAAAAATCACTAGTTCAAGCAGTAAAGAAATACTTGCCAAGAAAAAAAAAGTGACCCTTAGTTGAGTTATGCAGCCTAGAAACTAGGGATAAAGAAGAGAAAGATATCAGAAAAGACATTAAAATATTGGGCAAAATACAACGAAAGTTAAGAAAACAAGAAAAAGGAGAAACGAAAAGCCTAACAACCGAGCAAAAGCAGATGTGCATAGAAATAATAGAAAGAAGGGAGCTTGACAAGCACAAGCACATACAGGTTGAGGACCTCCTGAGGGAAGAAAGGATTGTAGGGTTTTGGAAAACTCTAATTGCGCACTTGAACCTCTTACTGAAACAAAAAGTGGAAAAAAGAATAAGAGGTTTCATCGAAACTCGTCACGACATGATCGTTAAAGACCAAAAGAAGATGTTGATGAGCTTGCTAGACAAACCTTACAGAAAGATCAAGCTTAACAAGGTTATAGTTCAGGATAAGGACGACGAACCGCGGCTAATAAACAACCCAGAAGAAGTGCTGGAGGCAGTACACGCACACTTCAATGGCCAGTATATAGAAAGAAGACACAAAGCGGATGATATGCCAGAAAGCTGGAAGTCAGTTTACAAGGCACGTGAAAATGTCAAGACTGAATGGTATAATGAAATAGAAAAGAGTGTCACAATAGAAGAGTGGGATGAAGCCGTAAGAAATACAAAAAATAATTCAGCTCCAGGACAATCTGGGATCACGTACCTTCTATTAAAACAAGTGGGAAAAAAAACCAAAGAGCTATTGGCAGAATTAGCATCAGTGTGCTTAAAAAAGGGGCTAATACCAAAAATATGGAAGCTGAAGCTGCTATATCTGATTCCAAAACATGAAGACTGGAATTACAATTTAAATAACGTAAGGCCAATAGCTCTTATTGAGGTCGTAAGAAAATGTACAGTAAGAATTCTAACAATCAGACTGTGCAAAATATTAAAAGAAAAAGACATTTTGCGTGGCTACAACTTTGCTGGATTGCCAGGAGGTGTCACAGCTGCGCCAATTCACATAATTAACAACATAGTTGAAGATGCGAAAGAACAGGGAAGAGAGTTATGGATGGCCTTCCAGGACATGAAGAAGGCATTCGACTCTGTCAGTCTAAAAATGTTAAGACTAGCTATGTATAGAATTAAAATCCCAGAGTGCATAGTTTCCTTCATAATAGAGCTATTTAAAAAACGGGAAATAGAAGTAATTACAGGAGTAGGGAATACGGCGAAATTCCAAGCTATGGACGGTATAGGCCAAGGGGAGGTGATTTCTCCCTTGGTTTGGCAAATATTTTACGACTCACTCCTGACAGTAATACAAAATAGAGAAGACCTAGGGTACGAAATTCAAGTGGACTGGCCTACAGATATTTGCGAGCTAAAACTTGGCACAATAAAGTGGAGGCAGGCGACCTTGGCATATGCTGATGATATGGTGTGGTTGGCAAAGTCCAAGGATGAAATGATGAAGATTATTAAAATATCCGAAGAATTTTTCGAAATTAACAACATAAAAATAAATGGTAATAAGTCCGAACTTATTGTTATCAATTCAAGCATCAAAAAGGCCAATCCACAAGAAAAGGACGAGATACAAATAGGAGGTGCCACTGTCCAAGCAAAAGAGAAAGAAAAAGCTGTCCGGTACCTAGGAATCTGGCTATTAGAGCGGAAGGGAAAAGAATGCTGTTCCGAGATTGTCAAAAGAGAAGTCCAGCAAGTTGTAAAGGCGATTAGGAAAAAGAGAATGTCGCTCGGTCAACTAGTTTATATAAACAATAGGGTGTTGATACCAAGGCTAGAATACCGCCTGCAATGCCGTTTACTGTCCGAAAATATGTGCGCAAGATTACATCACCTGATGCTAATGATGATCAAAAACAAGGCGAACCTAGCAAAAACCCTAGCAACGGCAGTTGTAATACACAAAAATCTAATAGGTGCTAAAACCCTATGGCAGAACAAGATTGCGCACCACTTTACGAAGCTAGCAATAAGGCTCAACGATGATGGTGCAGTGGGACACACCACTTGGATCAGAGTAATGCAAAGTCAACTACGTTGTAAATGCACAAAAAACATTTTCAGTGCAAGACTGGAAAATCACTGCATTAAGAACAATCTGTCATACAATATAGTCCAGTTGGCTAAAAGATTCGGACTAGAAATTAGGAACATCACAAAGGCAAATATGTTAAACTTTGCCACAAGTAATTTAGAGCTGGCAGGATTGCTGGATAAACGTAGCCTAATGAGTTTCTGTAATGAGAAGAAGCTGTACCTATATACGGTAGGGCAGCTGTTAAATCCAAGTGGAACCAAGATGCTCACCTGGCAGCAAGTCAAGAAAATAAGAGGACAAAAGTGTAGTGGAAAAAGGCAATCTGGTTTGTGAAACTGGAGCAGGAGTTGCTAGTAGAAAGTACAGAAACTAGAAGAATCAAGGAAAGGTTTAAAGCGGCAGAAACAAATAACATGGTGTGTAAGACCAATCTAGGAAAATCTCAGGCGACAAAAGAAGAAAAGAGTGGATCGTTTTTGGCATAAAAAATCAACAAAAAGAATATGAAATTGCGAGAATCCTCAAAAAGAAGACAAACCAAAAACTTCTCCTCCAGCATTGGGTAAGCGTAGAAGGCTCTGGGAAAAATCACGCTCAATTAAAAAGTGCCAAGGCTGTGAACTTGCAGAGGATAGGGAAAAGGGAGAGTGCATTCTTTTTAAAGCGTTTAGGAGCAACAAAAGGGTGATTGACAAAAGACTCATACGGAGAAATAAAGAAGGTGAAGAAGAACGATACGAACTAGAGTGTGACTGGGAGCATTTAGTTCCATTCGCAACAATGAGCATAGAGAGAAACAAAGAAGTAGAAGAACAACCACCTCCAATAGTGATAGTGAAGCCAGCAGAAGAAGAGTTTATAGAAGACCAAATTGAGGGAACAGAAGCGCAGAAAAGGCTAAAAGAAATAGGGTTTAAGATCAGAGATGGAAGCCGATTTGAGGTATACTCAAATGGATTACTGAATTGCGAAGGTGTAGGAATAGGAAAAACAGAGTTAGGAATTGGCTAGGTTATTAGTAGAATAGATAGTAGAGTAGAAAATATAGAATTTAATAGTAAGTTTAGTGACTGGCCTGCTTCAACGAGAGCAGAATTAGGTGCGATTTGGACAGCCTTATTAGTTATGGCACAGGAGGCAGAAGTACACATTTACACCGATAGCGCAGGCGCAATTAGCGCTATTAAGAAAGGGAAAACAATCATAAGAGCGTGGGAGGATCTAAAGCTCAAGAACGGGAGCGTTTTGCGAGCAATCATAAAGTGTTGGAACAAGAAAAAACTAAAGCTACATATGCACAAGGTAAAAAGTCATAGTGGTAATGAGCTAAACGAGACAGCAGACAGACTGGCCAAGGAAGGTGCAAAGGGCCAGCACGCCTTCAAAGGAAAGCCAGATCACACAAAGACATTATCTGCCTACCCCTACTGGGAAAACAACATCATCGATCAACCCTTGAGAAACTTAGTCAACACTATGATGATTGCACATTACGATGCAGAATGGGCTGCGCTTGGCTCCATAGGGGAGTTAATAGAAAAGGATACAGGTGATGATAGTAGTTGGAGTAGGTAGAGAGCATTATGGGATAATGTATACAGAAATAAAGGGTCAAGATGCACAAGCGAAAAGAGAAGTAGAGCCTGGGTTTTTCAGATCAAATGTGTTGTTCAACAGCTCCCAACAAAGGACACTCTCTACAAAAGAAAACCCGAGGTATACGAAATCAGTACATGCATCAGCTACCTAAGAAAAGAAGAGACACAAGACCATCTAGCATCCTGCGAAGTATACAAAATTTTGTAGAAAAGAACAAGACGAGAAGTCTATAGTATGGTAATATCAAAGTTGAAAAAAAAGAAGACCTTAAAACTGTGGACGAAACAACATGGAAAGAAGTCCTGTTTGGAAGCACCGATAAAGAAAAAGAAACGAGGCAAGCCGCGTTAATTAGAGGGTATATCCCAAAAGAAGTTGATGAGAGAATCGAACAATTTATTTGTGAAAAGCCAAAAACGAAAAAACAAATTCTCTGCTTGCTAGTACGCTGCTTCTGGAAAGTATTTTATAAACGAATTTGGTGCTTTAGATGCGAAATCTTCAACGAATGGAAAAAGGCAAACGGAATCTCGCTAAGACAAAAGAAGGGAAAGCAAGACGAGAAAAGTAGGAAACCAGAAAAAAGGAAAAGCAGGGAAATACGTATAGATGAAGATAAAGAGAATGGTCAGTTAGGTAAAAGAGTGAACGATGAGAAAGAAAAAGAGAAGGAAAAGAAAAGAAAGATCTTAGACGTTGCACAAGAAACAATAAGAAACTATATTTCTGGCTTCAGTAAAACGGCTTGGTCGTCTCTCGTCAAACCGGTATACAAGAAAGATAAAAATATTAATAACTAATCGGTTCTGACAAGGCTAACAGCCTCCGCCTGTGGACATTTAAATAACTCTCAGTGAGTTGAGGGCTTTAAAAAGAGGGAAACGGCTATCATGGCAGGTCGCACCTGGGCTTCGTTGAAGTCGAGTGAGTCTTTATTAGATATAGAAAAGTTTAAAGTATATAGTAATATAGAAGTAAACTTAGTGCATGTATATGTAATTCTTATTAATAAAGGCAGGGCCGCTAGTTAAAAAAAAAAAATTAATAAATTTTTTATTTTATTAATAAAATAATCAAAATAATTTTATTTTTATTAATCTGGTAACCTAATAAGTATATTAAATTAAAAAAATTAACAATTAATTTGTACAGTACAAAAAATATTTTAATTAGAGCTATCTGAGGTACAAATCTTTTTGCACCGGCCCATACTGTATTATAATTTTTTTTTTACTTTTTTTCATCGATTTATACAAGATTCTTTTTGTTTTTTTGATATAAATTAGTAATTTCGTTATTTACAGAATTGGCCAATCAAATTTTTACAAAATAAACAAGTGATCTAATATTAATGATTTGAACTGGTTGGGCTATAATTGGTTAACTGACCTAAACTAAATAAATTTTAGGTAACAGGTTAAGTAAATGCTTAATTGGATGATTTATACAACCAGTTGACAAAATGTAAATGATATTATAAAAGACTGAAAAGTTCTGAAAAAAATAAATAAATATAAGATAGATATGTCTAATTTGATGCAGCTAAGTTCTACAAGAATATACATGATATATTGTTCAGAATCAGATGATTTTGGTACCATTAGATCTATCTCATTGAGACGAATTGAATAGTATAAAATTTATTTAATTCTAATTACTAGATCACAAAATATTACTATAGTCGTCCTCCCATAATCACCTCCTATATAGTCACAAACTCTACATAATCACACCAAACTATATTACCATTTTTTATATTAAAAGCACCTCTATACAGTCACAATCATATTATAATCACTATCACATTTTTTTAGAATTTATTAGCCGATTTTAATAACAAAATTACTTCTTTACAATCACAATTCGATATACTGTAAATTCTTAAAATAGCGTTGTTTCGAATTTTGGCTCGAATTAAGCTTAATTTGGGCCAAAATTCAAAATAGCGGCCATGCCCGTTATTTTGAGAATTTACAGTATGTACGTACTGTACGTGCGTGCATACGTGTGTATGTATGTACAATACTTGGCGTTATCTGGTTTAATGCATTCTAAGCACTATATAGATCATTTTTTAATTATGTTTTTGGCAATTTTTTTCACTGCCTCAGTTTGTTCAGGTTTTTTCAAAGCTGGCCAACTTTATTTTTAATATCATATCATTATTACAACTAATTTCAAAATTCTAGGACTATAGAAAAAATTGCCAATGAGAATTGATAAGTATTTGATGCCTTTTAATACCAACAATTTATTTAATTCTGCAGTAACCTATCAATTCTATCATTAATAAATATGGACGTACTAATTACTTATTATTACTTGATATTGTATCCAGTTTTTACGTAGTAAGTAAAAAAAAACTGATTCTTGCAAAAGCAAACTTGATTGTCAAAATATAATCACCAGAATTATATCTTTCATGTTATACTTGTGAATCATAAAACAAAAATGACTGCACACATGCAATAAATTGTTGAATACATTCCAGCCCAAATAGCATTGGATATTCAATAATATATATCAATGCGATTATAATTTGAAGCCTGAGATGTTTTGACAGTTTCGGGGTTGAGGTTTTGGGTTTCAGTTGAAGTTTTAGGTTTCTGTTGAGGTTTCGAGTTTCAGATAAGGTTCCGGAAGCTATAATCCAAAACCTGAAACTTTCAGAATCACCAAAAAAGGTTTCGGTGCCATCTTTGGATCAGCTGATAACGATTCTTCTCACAATGTTTTAGTTGCTTTTATTACTTTTCTTTGAATTAGTTGATAAGTATAGAAATATGTGCCTGCTCCTGCAGTTCTTTTCCATCAACTATCTGTAGTGTCAAAATCAATCATAGTTATTCCTTCGCCGTCACGAATAGGATTTCTGTCAATATTAGATCGCAATATCCCTTGTATGTTTTTAGATGTCTAGAACGAATAGCTTTACTTTAGCTAACTCGATTCCTAAACACCTATAGCAAAGTTACGTTAAAAATTTTGAATTCTAGTTTTAAATTTTTTGCCCTTAATGACAATACATCTCTTAGTACAGTTTACAACATAAAACAGAATTTTTGTAAAGAGTCAACTTGAAATTTTAAAAAAAGGTTCAATATAACTTTGTTATAAAAGTGTTTAAGAATCGATTTATTCTAAAATTATTAAGAAAAATCAAGCTATTCGCTCTAGATATCTAAAAACATACAAGTCACTCTTTACTATTAAAAGTGACAAATAATCTAAAACACTATTTTGATCACTATCCTAATCATTAAATTTAAAAAAATTCTTAATACAGTAATTAATTTTAATATAGTACTGTACTGCATATAGTTTTGCCAAATATTGTTGACCAAACACCACAATATTGCATGTTGTAATTTAAAATTGAATGAGACCATAAGTTATAAAGACAATATACATACAAAAATGTCAAAATGATGTCTTAGTAGGTTTCAGACTGTCAAACGATATGTCCAACTAGAGCTCAACCAATAGCAAGCAGATGGGTTTTGCTAGGACAGATAGGTTTGACACATAATTTCGCATTATTACTACTATATATCCTTAAAATTATTTAAGGTGTAGTTTAATTATTAGGGTATAATCGAATAATTGTTTTGAAAAAGTATAGAATTTAAATTAAAATTGGTTCCTCTAGCTAAGGACCAATTCCACCAATTAGCCCATCCATTTATCTATACTATCTGTTCTCATAATATTAACAGGTGGTTGATATTAACGGTGTTGATATTAACGGGAGGTTGATATTAACGGCGTTGATATTAACGAAGGTAAACTTTATTAATTAATGCAGGCGATTTACGGTAATACATATATATACCTACCTCTATTACATCACATTTATAATTATGTGATTATATGGAGATATTTTTTATAAAATCACACTTCTTTATAATCACCTGATTAGGCGTACCCAACTGCGTAATTATAGGGGAGGATGACTGTAATTAAATTTATCTAAAAATATATTTTTAGTTTGATGCAGTGTTCCTAATTGACGCATTAATAGTATCTTGCAAACTATCAATCAGAACCACATGATTTTGGTACCATTCGACTCATCTCACTAAGATGAGTCAAATGGTACCAAAATTATGTGATTCTGATTGATAGTTCACAAGTTATTACTATTTAACCAAAATTAGCTATCTAAGACAAACTTTAAAATTAATATAAAATAGCAAATAATGCTTGATAGATTAGTCCAATAGCGATGATTTTGTTACCAAAATGACTGCTTCAGAAAGATGATTCCAACAAATCCAAAGTTGCTAAAATTCAATCATAGGGTTACAAGATCATTAAGGTTTCGTATCATTTTTGATGAAAATAGATTAATATAATTAATTAGTAGTTTGCAGTTAAAGGGGTAAAATTTTATAGTAAAGATCGATGAGCATGTGACTAGTAACCTTATTTAGTAATAGAATGCTGTGTGCTTCAAATCTTAAGAAAAATTTTATAGTAAATAATTGAAAGTACTCATATATTATGATCTATCAAACGATTTTGATAATTTTACTACCATTAGAATCACAAAAATTAGCACTACAATTTCAATTATGCAACAAAGAAGTTTTACTTAATAAAAAAAAACTTTTATATGTAAGCATGCCCCATTCCTACATGATAGAAAAAATATATAAATTTCTGTATTTGTTTATTATAAGGTTTATCTTTTTTTCCCTTTAAAAATGATTTACCAATTAATTGATTTCATTAAAAATAATATGAAAACCCTAATGAACTTGTAACTCCATGATTAGATTTTAGCGATTTTGATTCATTAGAATCATTTCTCTGAGTGGTTATTTTAGTACCAAAATCTTCATAATTAAACTGATCTATTAAACATTATTTGCTATTTTATATTAATATTAACAATTGGGGTGAGTCAGTAGAAAAGAGACAAATCATTTTTAGTAAAATTTTTTTAATTTTTAAATTAAAATATCTTGACAACTATTTAATCAAATTTGCTAAAAAATTTTTTATTTTAATCTTAAAATTATATAGAATGAAAATAAAAAAAAAATTTATTAAAGTTATTAAGATAATTGTTAAAATATTTAAGCTTAAAGTCAAAAAAACTTTTATTTAAAAAAAATTTGTCCCTTTTCTACTAACTCACTCCCAATTGTCTTGAATAACTAATTTTAGTTAAATAATAATAATTTGCAAACTATCGATTAGAATCGCATGATTTTGATACTATTTGACTTGTCTTAGTGAGATGAATCAAATAGTACCAAAATTACATGGTTCTGATCGATAGTTCGCAAGATATCGTTGATATGTCAAATCAGGTTCTGTGTCAAATTAGATATATTTACTTTAGTAGACAAGAGTAAAGATTCAAAAATTTTCAAAAGTAAACATAAAGTAATCTTATTTGGTTAAATTGGTTAACACCAAATATTTTAGTTTGGTTAACTGATTAAAAAAAATTTTTTTAGATCAAATTACTACTAATATATAGATAACTTATACAGAAAAATTCTCAAAATTCTGGATCAGGTTATATCAGAATGCATTAAACATAATTTGCTAAATTGGAATTGATTAATTTTGTATCAAAATTATAAAAATTTTACTAAAAATTATATCCATTCATTAAATAAAAATAAAATATCTAACAATAATTTTGCTATAGAATCTGCTAACAACTAGAGCTAAATACTAAACTGGATCTGATGCATTCAACCCAGAAATTTGTAAACAGTACTGTAAAAACCTATATAGATAGTGATGCAAACAGCATGAGCCAAGCTATGCCAAACTAAACCAGAACCCCAAAATATACATAGTTAGGTTGGGTTTAGGAGAGTGACAAAAATCAGATGATTTTTAGAGGGGGAGGAGGGTAAAAAAAAGTAAAATTATATATAAGGAACCTGACTATATATATATTAAAGAAAAGGGAGTGGAAGTAAGTCTCTGATAAAAAATAATTAGGTGATTAATGACACGGCCCTTATTATAAAATTACTAAAAATAGAAAAATCTGCAAAAAAATCTCAAAATAAGCAAAAAATTATGGGTTTATATTATTTTATCGACAATCACTTCATCAATATAATATTTCACTAACAAATATTCCCTGACAAATATTTACAAACAAGTTCATTTTACTGATAGTTTGTTTCATCAAAGCTTATTTCACTAACAAGTTTTTTTTTAAAAAGCATACTAAATTTAGCTTCAATTTTATCTAATTCTATCTGACTTTAATAACAATAACCAGAATTATTTTGTCAGTAAAATGAGCTTTGGTAAAATAAACTATTAGTAAAATAAACTTGTTGATAAATAATTGTTAGTAAAATATTATATCAGTAAAGTATTTGTCAATTAATTGATTGGCATTCAAAAATTACTATAAATAAAAAAGATCTATATAAAATCCCCAAAATAGCAAACTAATATCTAACCTATCTATGTATATATTGGGGTCCTGCGGAGCTAATTATTAGCTTAGCTACAGGTCTACTAATAAAGCATTGGCTTCAAAATTAGCTTAACTAAAACTTTAAAGCCAGTATAGAACTATAGGCCAATAGATATATAGTATATGACCATTAGCTAATAGTAAATTATTTAAGTGAAAACTACAGATAAAGGAGGACCCGGACATCTCTCATATAGGTCATATTTTTTTTAGCAAATTAGTTAAAATTTAAACCAAGGTCCAAATTTAAAATTTGGCGAATTAGTATTAATTTAATTAATAGTTATATTTTAAATTTTGGCAAAACATTTAAAATTTTGTATTGTTATATTTAATATTTTGTTGATTTATCCTTTTTTTATGAGAATTACTTATATTAGGAAAATAAAATATTAATAATAGGCACTGCCTATTATAATCTGCAATAATCTTACTAGGACCCCGAGCTATTAGTATATACAGTGTTGGGCTCACTTATAAGTCCTGTAAAATTGAACTAGAACTGGACTTATAAATTGTTCACTGGACCTATAAGTCCAGTAGTCCAGTTTATAAGTCCAGTAGAGCAGACTTTTGGTCCAGAGCCCAACACTGAGTATATAGGTCACTGAACTAAATGTGTAGCCAACTTAATAACTTTTTGGATTTAAGATCTTACTTAGATTTGCTTAAAATCAACAAAATTTTAAAAAAAGTTAGATTTTCAATTTGCATATTTTTTAACTAAATTTAAAACAGTTAGAGATTGCAAATGCTTATTTTTGATACTGATAAGGCATGGTTTACTACCGTAGATTCCTAAAAATAAGTTACCTTTTTTAGATTTAAAAAATCAGAAGTAATTTTGAAATATTATAACTTTTTAAAGAATTTGTACACAATAAGGAGGTAGCTTATTTTAGAGATACAAATCCTAAAAAGGTTTATTTATCTCAATGTTTACTTTTAAAATTTATTTTACATACTAATACGCATTCAGATGTAAATAAATACAAACAAATACCTTTATGGGCGTTATTTTATGGCGACCCGTCACTATGGCAACCCCATGATTGACCAATCAAAATCGATTACGTGATTCACATAATGACCGATACAATTGGTTATCACGTGAATCATGTGATCGATTTTGATTGGTATCATATATTCGAAGTTTATTAATTTTTATTAAAAAAAAATACAACAAAATCATAATACAGAAATAGAATCTAAAATATCTACACTAAACTAAAAACAGACAAAAAACCCCACAGTACCTTTCCATCAATTTCTTTAATCTCCCGGAACCCAAAAAATTTTCTACCAAATGTCAACTCCGCAGCTAACAACTTCAATATGACAACGACTCTAATATAACAATGACTCCAACATGACAACGTTTCTAACACGACAACGACTCCAACACGACAATGACTCCAATTATAACAACGACTCCAACGCCAAAGACTAATTGTAAACGATTATCAAAAAACATCGAATTATAAATTGGAAAAAAAAATTAGTTAGAAAAAAAAATAAAACTAAAGAACGAAAACTATACAAAAAAAAAACTTACTCTTAAAGATCTTCTGATTCCCAAGCTAAGAAATAAAAAAATGTTAGAAATGTTAAAAAAAATAAAAAAAAATAATAACAAAAAAAAAA